>OZ018330.1:156667260-156692260 GCA_963969495.1 Ceratothoa steindachneri
ATATTTGTATCATGTCGTTTTGTTTCTACTTTATGCATATTTATATATATATATTTATATAATATATATTTATATATATATATATATATATATTTATATATATATATTTATATATATATATATAATATATATATATATATATATATATATATATATATATATATATATATATATATATATATATATTTATATATATTTATATATATATATATATATATATATATATATATATATATAGTGCAAGAGGAGTACAGTAGCAACAAACTCACCCCAAAATGATCATGGAAGTCTAAAGGGGGGAGGGGGGCTCTATAACGGTAGCCCTTAATCGTTATTCACATCCGTGCAACGAAGAACAAGTTACAAGGAGCTACAAGGAAAATAAGTAACCTAGAAGACCTTACAGTCCATACAGGGAGGGTACTTTGGGCGCAATCTTCGAAGGTGTCCGTTGGCAACCTCGAAGATCACTCGCGAGGACCTTAACGGCGATTTCGCAAGACTTTATCTAGTCTTGACTTGAACTGGTCAACAGATTCACTGTTGACAACTTCCGTCGGAAGTGCCTTGCAACTACCGCAGATACTGTAAGTGAAAAAAATTCCCACACAGATCACGGTGGTATCGCTTCAGTTCAAGTTTAAAGCCGTGATTTCTTGTTCTCCCCTCGCTGAGCTGGAAAATATCCGCGTAGTCCAGTCTGTCGAAGCCTCGAAGTATTTTAAACACTTCGATAAGCTGAACACGTAGTCTCCGGGTTTCCAGCGAGAACATATCTAATTCCCTTAATCTATCTTCATAACTTTTATGTCTGATAGAGGGAATCAGTTTGGTTGCGCTGGCTTGCACGCGTTCCAATCTAGCGATGTCCTTTCGAAACGAAGGACTCCAAAATTGTACGGCATACTCCAGGTGCGGTCGGACGATGGAGTTGGACAGACACAGTACTATCTCCTTGTTCCGATATCCAAACTGTCGCTTTATATACCCTAACATCCTTTGGGCTTTCTTATCCACCTCAATACACTGTTTCGAGAACTTGAGGTCACTCGTGATAGTTCCACCCAAGTCCTTCTCAGTGTCGGTGGATTCAAGAGCAGTGCCCTTAAGGATATAGGGTTATTGGGGATTTCGGTGGCCGATATGCATCACTTTGCATTTGTTTACGTTGAAAGGCATTTGCCACGTATCAGACCACTTCCCAATCTTTCGAAGATCATCTTGCAGGCGGGCACTATTTCCATCCTTTGCAACGTTCATACCAAGCTTGGTATCGTCGGCAAATTTAGAAATCTTGGCAACCATGTCACCGTCCATGTCGTTGACGTAGAGGATGAATAGTACTGGTCCTAGGACAGAACCTTGAGGCACTCCGCTAGTAATGGGCACCCACTCAGAAGCCTGTCCATTCACCACCACCCGTTGCCGTCTGCTACTTAGCCAGTTCTCTATCCAGCCTGCTACTTTTCCGTCTATGCCCAGCGCTCGCACTTTCCGGAGAAGGCGGCGGTGTGGTACCTTATCAAAGGCTTCCTGAAAGCCTAAGTAGACCACATCCACCGCCTTGTCCCGATCGTGCTCACTGAAGACGAAGTGGAAGAATTCCACAAGTTCGTCAGGCATGATCGTTGCCTTCGGAAGCCGTGCTGGGAACTCCTCAGTAGCAGGTTTGACTCTAAATGCGACGTCATTTTGTCCACCATCATGCTTTTCATGAGTTTACCGACTATCAAAGTCAAACTGATAGGTCGGTAGTTCGACGGTTGGCTACGGTCTCCTTTCTTGAAGATAGGAGTCACCTCCGCTTCACGCCAGTCTCTAGGAACGCATTCGGTCCGGATTCGCATTTTGAAGATTGCGCTCAGGTGTCGTGACACTTGATCGCGCACTTCTTTCAACACTTTAGGTAGAAACCCATCCGGGCCAGGTGACTTATTCGTCATTAGGTCACTGATCTTCTTTTTTATTTCTCCTTCGGTGAAGTCCAAATCCTCCAGCTTTTCCCCCGCGTAGGAATCCGTCGGCTGAAGGATGGGACCACACTCTTCAGTAAACACTGAAGAGAAGTAGTCGTTGAGGAGGTTAGCATTTTCTCCATCTGAGTGCTTTAATGTCCCCTCCTCATTCTTCAAAGGGCCAATCGTTCGACGGATTGGTTTACGGCTGTTCACATATCCAAAAAACTCCTTGGGATTCTCTTTACAGAGTCTCGCCACTCGGAGTTCCTCAGACCGCTTAGCCGCCCTTATGCTGGACTTCACTCTCCTGGCTAGACTCCGGTATTCGTCAAAGTCACCCGAGATCTTCGATTGCCGGTACACATTTATCTTCTCCCTAAGCAGTTAGCCGATTTCTCGATTAAACCACTTTGGTTGAACAGAATACCGACGGGGGCATTTCAGAGGGATGAAACGCGATTGAAGACTCATGAATGTGGTTTTGAAACTGTTCCACGAGTCTTCAACAGCCTCGCACACTTCTAGCCTCGCGTCAGTCAGTCCAGCGCGTAGACCTACAAAGTCTGCTCTTCTCAAATCAAGTTTCCTCGAATTACTAGTTGCAGGCTCTGCCTTGGGGAATGTTAAACTCCCCCTACTTCTCAAATTTGTGGTAATACACCGCCTTCAAAGCTCCTATGTTCGCGAATTAACAAAAACTAAAATTTAAATTCTTACTGTTTCATCAAGATAAACTACGAGTACATTAGTTTGTCCACAAACTCAAGAGTGTCCACAGACATTTTGTACAAACACTAAGTAATGGATTACCAAGGAAGAAACAGCATTTCAAGAGAATGTTAAAATTGAAGCAAAAGCGAGTCTTGGCAAAGCCTAACAGAAAGAGGCGCTAGATCATTAATCCTTTAATGTTTATGAAAAAAATACCCCCAAAACATCCATGATTTCACTCTTATTCCGCCACGTTTTCACTAAAAAGTCGACACTCTTCCAGTTTTAATTTCAAGAGAAGTTTTGTTGCTCAAATATGGACACTTTGTAAACTTGTTTTTTTCTTGGTTATCCATCAAAAAATTTGTTATATACATCATAACATAGTCGTAGGTGTTTATCTTGCAAAGAAGTCTCCGTTGATTTCCTTATATGTTTCGATTATGTGGCCTATTCCCAATCATTCGTTTCTAAGTACCTTCCTCACAAAGTCTCATAGGTGAGCGCCCAGCGAGTTTAGACCCAGTTTCACCATGGCAAATTTACCCAGGAAGAATGGTAGAACGGGCTCTAGGTTGAGCAAGACGGAAGTTATGAGTCCAAGTCACAACCCAGCACTACGGGGTCTACTCGAGGTACCGAAGCAGTCACGTGTACTGTCGGGTCTTACCTCGGAGATGACCGATTTGACATGTGGGAGGAGTTTTCGTAGTAATCCCGTGCCAGTTATGTGATCGGCGTGGACGTGGGTATTCGCTGAAATGATTACAAAACGTTATCTCCCATTCTTTTATTACATTGTGCATTTACTAAAACGATATGAAACCCGATAAGGGCAAATGTACCAGTGTTTATGAAAAGTTAATTAAATACTAACTAGCCCGAATGGTCTAAAGAAAAAAGCACTTGGGGTACAACTCATTTTAAACTACCCAACCTCCCAATTAAGGCAGATATTCTTGTGGGTATTGAGACCCATTACACAGATATTCAGCTCAACCTCGACTGCAAAGATCCCATTTTTTATGGGGCGTTTTTACGGTGGTAACTAATGTGGGCATCACCGCAGTAATACTAGATCCTAAGTCTTCCCAGTATATGCAAATTCAACCAAATTAATATCTATGTTAAAACTATGAGGATTCTAAATGACATTTAACACGGTTTGAATTTTTTTTAATTTTAGGAGCCCATCTGGCCACTGCCTGGCACGATTTGAGTGACCGACACGGGGCACAGTTCGGTGATCAAGATGAAAGGCGGGGAGAACTTGTGTTACTTGTTTATTCCAATGCCCACATTCAAATTTATTTACAATTTGCGGTTGTGTAATAATCCCATGAATGTAATAACATTTTTACGGTTGACGTCTTCATACATTCTTTCGTTATTGGACATCCAGAACTCTCGTGTATTGGGTTGGGTATGTAGATGATCCTAAGGCGTTCCTAGCCTCGTGTCTCCTTCCAAAACACCTCCGTATACACCTTTATAAGCCTTTTTATACAAACCTCTGTATACACCTGTATACGGCTTATTATATAAACATAAATACCTCTATATACACCTTGATATGCATTTTTTAGACAAACACCTCTGTATACGCCTTTTATACAAACACCTCTGTATACACCTTGATACGCCATTTCTACAAACACCTCTGTATACACCTTTGTAAGCCTTTTATACAAACACCTCTGTATACACCTTTATACACCATTTATACAAACACCTCTGTATACACCTTTATACGGCTTTTATACAAACACCCCTGTATACACCTTTATACGCCTTTTATACAAACACCTCTGCATACATCTTTTTATACAACCCTCTCTGTATACACCTTCATACGGCTATTATACAAAGACCTCTGTATACACCTTTATATATGCTTTTTTATACAAACACCTCTGTATACACTTTTATATACGACTTTTTATAAAAACACCGCTGTATACACCTTTTTATACAAACACCGCTGTATACACCTTTTTATACAAACACCTATGTATACACCTTTATAAGCCTTTTATATAAACACCTTTATATGTCTTTTATACAAACACCTGTATACACCTTCATACGCCTTATTATACACATTTATACGCCTTTTTATACAAACACCTCTGTATACACCTTTATTAGACAAACACCTATGTATACACCTCCATACGCCTTTATTAGACAAACACCTCTGTATACATCTTTACACACCCTTTTTAGACAAAAACCTCTGTACACATCTTTATACGCTTTTTAGACGAACACCTGTGTATACGCCTTTTTATACAAACACCTATGTATACACCTTTTTGACAAACACATCTGTATACAGCTTAAAATGCCTTCTTTTAGACAAACACCTCTGCATCTTTAAATGCCTTTTTTCTGGATAAACACATCTGTATACACTTTTATACGCCATTTTTATACAAAAACCTCTATATACACCTTTATACGCCTTTTTATACAAACACCTCTATATACACATTTATACGCCTTTTTTATACAAACATCTCTGTATACACCTTAATATACGCCTATTTATACAAACATCTCTTAATATTCTGAGTCATTCCTTCGTTAAGTTTCGGTTTATTTTTCAAATCCAAGCGAAGATTCGAAGAATTCATCAACCTCCTCTAACCTATTCTGCCCTCCAGCCAGTCAAATGTTGAAATGGGTTAAATGATGGAGATCCTAGGTTTGTGGATGGGTGTGGGTTGGCGGGAGATGGGTTTCATGGATGACCTCAAACAGATCATTGTGAGCACATGTCCTCCAAAAGCTGTTACGTACCTGCATACTTAAGATTCAGACCGAGATCAAGCATGAGCTGTGCGTCTCGTTCTGCCTGTTCCAAGACCGGGTCGATCAGCACCGCTTCTCGCGAATAGACGTCCCCCAGCAGGTAAGTGTAGGTGCAGGAGGGCGAATCGAACAGCTATATGTTGAGAGAAGGCTTGAGATGAGGTTTTAGTCGATAAATTTTGTTTTAATTATAAGCTCTCTTCATAAGGGCAACCATCAAGTGCCTTGCCACGTTTAGTTGAGATGTAGGTGTTAACCAGTTATCAAGAAGCCATCTATGTACATATTCCTATGCTTCGTTATTTTTTAAATACTCAAATCATTTACTTTGTTGAAGATTTTGAAAAGCAGAACTTTTAATGCTATTAAACAAAATTTGAAGTTTTAAGGGTTTTTTTCTAAGCCAATTTACAACTGAAAATGATTTTATTGGGTGGGGAAACATTAATTAATACTAAAAGGATTATGTTTACCGAAGACGACGTAAGGTTGTGTATTTTTTAAGGAGCCTATTTGGCGACTGTCACCGAATGCAAAATTAGTCAAATTAGCCTATTACGTGCTCGAGGATACCCCAGAATGGAACACTCAACAAAAATGCACAAAACAGTATGGAGGAGCACGATGTACTCGGGGTAAGACGAAGGGCAACGCTCCATCAAGGGGCGGTGCGTTCCACGAGTGTGTCCAGTTAGAAGAGGGCAGAAAGCGACCTGACGCGCCGAGACATTAGGGGGTGTTCAACCGGTACAGTAGCGGAACGAGAGCGCGCAACTTGAAGTTCCCATTGGCCTTCTCTCCCATATTTTATGTCAGGCAGCTCGAAGGGCTGACCTTTTTTTTGCTTTAGGAGCCCATCTGGCGACTGCATACTTGGCCATACATTGCCGTACTCACTCCAGCCTACGACTAGGCTATATAAAAAAAAAAAACAAATAACAAGGATAAAAAGATAGGCTAACAACAAAAAGAGCGTCGGGGGTAGGCCCGCCTTCTCCCGGCGCAGGAGCATGCGACCAACAATAAACAGTCAAATAAATTGGAGAAGACAAGCCTCCAAAATTCGTATAATCAATAAGTCTGTGTGCACGGACCAGTCCCGAGTACAAGAGACAAGCGGTAGCGACCCCGGAGGGACAGGTAACGTGCGCGAAGATTATCCAGACTGGGACATTCAACAAGAATGTGCCGAACAGTCTGGGGGACAATGGAGTCTTCACAGTTTGGGGCGAGCGCTCCGTCAAATGTTGGAGCGTCCCACGAGTCTGTCCAATTCGGAGACGACAAAAAGCGACCTGAAGCCGTCGCGGCATTGGGGGATAGGGACATGGGAACAGTCGGGGCGCAATGGCACGCAACTTTAAGTTCCCTTCGACCGTCTCCCATCTTCTTTGCCAAGCAGTCCGAAGAGCTGCCCGTATTCCTGCCATGTAGTCAGTGTGAGGAAGAGCGAAACGCAAGTCTGGTCGCCCAGTCCTCGCGGCCTCTTTAGCGCCCTCATCGGCGCGCTCATTCCCCGCAATTCCTACATGTCCAGAACCCAGCAGAAGATAATCTCGACATCCGCCCGGGTCGATAAAACCGTGGCGTACGGATACACGAACCAAGGGATGCGAAGTTTCCAATGTCCCAAGGGCAATCAGGGCGCTTTGTGAGTCGCTATAGATCACAATCCGGTCTCCAAACCGGGTACGTCGCGTTATCTCCAGTACTGAACGGTGTATTGCAACCAACTCGAACATGAAGGCAGACGCAGCGCCTGGCAGAGCCATGCTGACTTCAAACACAGTGGATACGGCGTTAAATCAACACCCTCTTGTGACTTAGAGCCATCCGTATGCACTGGCACGGTTCCAGCGTGACACGAAGTGTGCTCCAAAAAGGCCGAACACAGTACTCCGGTGCTGTATAAGCTTTGGGAGCAGAGGCGTGGCGACAAATAGTAAAAGGTGGTACCCTCCAGGATAGCGTCATGGGCAGAAACAGGGGTGCCAAGGCCCGAGAGCTATACCAAGAGTCGAGCTTCGAACGAACAAAGGATCGATAAAAAAGTAAGGCAATAGCCCTAGCAGCAACGCAGGCACTGAACGACACGGAGCGAAGAATATCCAAGGCGTGGGTACATGAGAACTTGCCCCGAATCCTTTTGACACGTTTGCACATCTCTTCTAGATGGGTCTTCCCGTGAAGTGAAGACACGTATGCCTGCCAAGAAGAGAGGCGTGCGTGCTTCAAAACATACCGGAACTTAGCCTTAGCCCGACGAAATTCACCGACAGTGAAATCGTTCGGGCGGCGCTTATAGGGCAAGTAGGCATAAAGCTTCTGTTTGGGAGCCGCCTCACACTCGGCTGACCACCACGGAAGCGTTCGGCGTGCAAAACAGCCAGACGTTATATGAATAGTAGTTAGGCCCACGGCGATTAGGTTGCCTGAGAAGAACTCAACGGCCTTATCCACCGACCTAAAGTCCTCGACTGAGACAAAAAAATCAGTAATTTCCTGAAATGCGGACCACCGCGACCGCACCAAGCACCATTTGAATGGGAAAGTCATCACTATCATGGAGGTCATCGACTATCCCCCACCTAAAATCAGGCTGTGCACCCGGAGAGCACAAAGATAAATGGAGGAATGAAAATGAATCGGTTCTCGGGCAGTGATGCGTAAACTCGTCAATATTTAGGACACCTATCTCTAGCTCGTCGATCAGGTCAACAAGGACCTGACCCATGGGATTGATAGAATTTTCTCCCTAGAGGGAGTGTCTCCCGTTCAAGTCCCCGAGCAAAAGAAACGGCCTCCGCAACCGTGCCACGACGCGGCGGAAGTCTCCCGCGTCGAAGTCGGCTGACGGGGGAATGAACACAGAAATAACAGTATACCTCTTATCCAGGTGCAGCTGCACAGCTACTGCCTAAAAGGAGGTATCTAAAGCTAGATAACACCCATAACATCACTTGCCATTATTTGTTATTCATGTTCATTTATACCTAAGGGTAGTATTTAAGTCCATTAATTCTTCTCCCACAAGTGTGTGTGGTGTCCATCATCCTTTTTCACCTCATTCTTGACAATAACCCATTTGAACTTGAAGGGGAGGGGAACCTAATTTGAATAATATATTGCGAGTCAATCGCTCCATATTGTCTACCTTAGTAGACCTAGTTATATGTTGCATCTTATTGCGCAAGATCGTGTGAACGATCCAAAGACGGTTGTTTTTATCTTCATTCGTTGGTTACATCATTAAGTGTTAACTTTATTTTTTTACTTAACTATGATTGAATGCGTTTATTTTATATTTTAAAGGTGGATTGTTAGTCCAAATGTTGTTTTATCTGATTAATAATGTTGTGAAAAATGATCGATGTCCGTGTCCATCATCCTTTGCTGTGACTGCAAAAATAAACTAAGAAGGAATATTTGTATTCTTATCTAAAAGCAAATAAAAGAATGGAGACATCATACCAGGTGTAAATGACACATCCTCCTGCCCTGCCTCTATCCCGTGGGAGTGGGGTCGCAAACCCTTTATACCCCGGGAAGGTGGGCAGGGGGCACTCGTCCAGCATAGTTTCCTGCAAAAAGATAGCTAAAGGAAAACGGGACGAGACGAGCCTCCGCAGCTCGTCCCAGATGGCCAGGAGTACGCGGCAATTCCATTGAATGAATATGTCCTCCAGGCCTAGTTCGGAGATGTGGGGGCCCTCTTCGAAGAGAAGACCCTCATGGGAATGGCCATACACTTCCAGAAGGCAGAACTCCGGGCGCTGTTAGCTGGACATTGCGTTGAAGGCGCTGTCACCTTCGAGGAATGGCCGGGAGAGTTTGGGCTCGCCAGGCGAGTCTTTTCCTCCCTCTGCCTCGAAATCTTAGGCGGGCTTCAGAGACGGTGGTCCATCCTTTAGAGGATCAACCGTCTTCGAGTCACCCAGCCATTCACTCGGTGTAGGCATATGAGCCGAAAGTCTTTTAGTGCTGTCCTCCTTTCGGGAAGCAGCCTTAGAAACCACGGAAGATGACCTCACCACTAACTTCAGGAGTGTTGCCTCCTGTGAGTCTAACGACTCGGTGGAGGCACGCGGCCGTTTTGCCTTAGGGGAAATAGTCACACTGGGGGAAGGAGTGGGAGCCCTGGATTTAGCCGGGGCTTGGTGTGAACACTTTATGCTGCCAGCTCTACCAGGGGAGCGCCTGGGAGGGTAGAATCCGCAGGAGTGTTCAGAATGGGCGCGGAAAGGACCGTGCTCGTGGGCCTGGATAGGCCAAGGGCAGAGGGGGTATTCTTAACATTGAGGAAAAAGACGCCCCAGGCATCGCCTGGCGCGCCAGGACAATCCTGCGCCTGAACGGCCAGTATTTCCTTGTCAAGGAGATACGTACCGCATTGCTTCGAAGAAGCGGGTTGCAGTTCTCTGCAATTGACACATTTGGAGCAATGTACACAGACTTCGGGTAACCCTGAATTTGCGCGGCTACAGAAGCGATTCGTATGGCCGAAGCGGTGGAACTAGTAGCACTTCCGCGGCAGTGGCACGAATGCCTTCATGCGGTAGCGATACCAACCAGCACGCACAGACTCAGAGAGCTTGCCACGGTTGAACGTGACGAAGAGTGTAGACGTGGATCTCGACGCCCCTCCCTGTTTTCTCATTACGTGTTCGACTTTGACCGCTCTTTGATTGCCAGCTCTAGGGCGATGTTACATATGGGCTAGTCCACGAGTTCCCTCACATCAACCACTCATTTCGCCAAGTTTATGGAAGAGTGCGGCGTCGCACTCACCTGCGTGCCATCAAGCGTCCGAAGGGCACTAATCATGGCCGCCTCGGAGGGATTCGACGCATTCGCCGGAAGGCTCCCGTCCTAGAAACGGTTCACCTTCGGCTCTCTATCAATCGCGCTA
The DNA here is from genome assembly GCA_963969495.1 of Ceratothoa steindachneri. Lineage (NCBI taxonomy): Eukaryota > Metazoa > Arthropoda > Malacostraca > Isopoda > Cymothoidae > Ceratothoa > Ceratothoa steindachneri. Next base: position 156,677,653 of record OZ018330.1, read on the forward strand.
ACTGGAGCTCTCCTCTAATGGATAATATTGACCCTAGACAACATGGTACCATCAGTGGAGCGAATAACAAGGAAGCGATTGAAGCCAGCGGGCTCAAGAACGCCAGGTAACCTCTAAATGAGGGGCCCCGAAGTAATCGATGCTCCGCTCTGCGCACTTTTAGTCTTTGTCTGGGACCCACCTGCGAGAGCACCGGGACGGAATTGCCGAGCTTGGCTTGGTCGCATACCGAAACGGCAGCAGCCCAGTCTGACCCCGTTGCTATCGCGGAGGAAGACGAGCCTTTAGTCTTTTTAAACTTGCGGTTTCTTTTCTTTTTTGGTGGAGGTTGGGGAGTGAACCCGCTTCTCCTTCCCGCCGGAAGGAACCCTAGGCCAGGTGGACCGGCCTCAGCAAGATCCTTCTCTGAAAGGGAGAAGGTCTTGTCTGTAAAAGGGCTACCAGCCGGGGAGGAGATCCCTCCTCTCCTTGTGAGGCCTCGGGGACACGAGCTGTCTGAAGAGGAGCTTGCACAGGGACAGATTCGGGTTCTGTGCTTGGCACCGACCCCGGGTTCGACCCCATGGAAGATACTACCGTCTGGGGCTTGGTAACCTGAGGGACCATGTCCATCTCAGGGGAGGGCCTCAAAGTGGCCATCCATCCCCAAGATATCACGGATCCCATTCGAGGGGCATTTACTCGTCTCATTTTGGCAATCCCCTGTGAAAGTAAAGGGGGGCAAGGCCGCTTGTAAGATGTAGTCGCCCAAGGTGATTCTAGAAAGGAGGGTGAGAGGGAGTCCCCTGCACCCGAAGGCTAGGAGAGGAGTAAGCCTCCTCTCTAGTCAGAGAGTTTTAGAGGGTCCCCTGAGAAAGCACACGGGAGGCCTCCTTTTCTGATGCGGAGCTGCCCGAGGGCGGCTCCGACGATGGTAGTGGGGAAGGTAAATGGGGAGTATTTGTTTGAAAGGACTCATTATTGGGCACGTTGACCCTATTATTACCACGGGACGAAAACGCTCATCACGGGGCCAGCAGTGCCAGCTGCCGCCATTTAGGACCACACCTCCCGCCCAGGGGCCAGGCAGCCCTTCGTTGGTATCGTGACCGGCTTCTGAGCGGGTTACCAAGCCTAGCATCTTATTCTAAGAGTGTTTGATTCCGTGGTCCGGATGAGCGCCGGGTCGTGATCGGGGAGGTCCATGGGTAAGAGAAGTGGGCATGAAAATGGGATAAAGAAAAGCTGATTGTAAAGGAACGACGAAAAAGCAAGGGTATAATGAGGGAGAGTTGGTACATGAACGGAGATTAGGGGTTAGCGAAGGAGGGAAGAGAGGCTAAACTGGGGCCGGAGGAGGCACAGAGTCCCTTCAGCACAGCGGCCAGGAAATAAAATCGCCATACCCTTTACGGGATACGATTACCGGTACGTCTAGCCGTTTCTACCCAGTCCGCTTACTTGGTACTCGGCCGAGTGCGAAATGGCTCTCAGAACGAGTCACCGAATGTAAATTAGTTCGAACGAGAGTTAGGTTCCGGTATGTTTCAAAGCACGCACACTCGCTCTTCGTGACATGTCTTCACTCAATGCATAGGTGTGGAAAGGTGTCAAACGTATTCACGCGAGTTTTCGCAGGACCTCCCTCCCTTCCTCCAAGAGGATAGGACTGAACTCTCGGACCTCGCATAGGTGGTGGAGTCCTTTGCGATTGCTTTCAACGCATTATCTAGCAAGTATGCTGCTCGCCAGCATTTATTGTATGTCGTGGGTTAGAGAAAGCCCACTAAATGGATTTTACCTCTAGAAAACTGCGCTTCACCCTCGCTTCATGTGCGGATACTGGCCCTAGTCAGGATGATATCAGGTGGGCCATGCTCCGACACCTGGGGGAGCGAGACATGAATTTCCTGGCGAATGGCTACCGTGCTTATTTTTCGCCGGTTTCCACCTAATTTCTTTATCATCCTGTGTGGGTAAGTTGAGGGAGATTTTTTTTTAATATTAGATTAGCTTACTTCCTGGACAGCTGAGGCCACCCGTCTTCTGTACAGTGCGGGATTCTTAAGTTACATCCTATGTCGGATACTCTGCTATGACTGGAAAATGCTGTATGCGAATCCTTCGTTCGTAGCTTCTTTAGACAGCAATACGCCACAGTGTTTTTCAATCTGGAGAAGGCCTGTGATGTCGTGTGGGTATAAAATAACATGGATACCCTCAACACTATGGGGGCGAGGGGAAGCCTCACAAGCTTCACTTTGGAGTTTCTTCGATATCGTCGAATCCGCGTACGGGTGGTGGGAACTGTCACCCGTCAAATAGAAGAAGAGTGTAATCAATGTCACTCTTTGCCCTGAGAATCAACGGTATCACCTCGGTGCTGCCAGTAGATGTTCTCTCTACGCTCTCTGTGGACGAGCTTTCGATCTCTTACGGTGCGCCCTAGATGCCAACTCTGGAGAGTCGACCCCAACGAGCATTGAATCACATCTCAATAAACCGAAGCGCACATGTTTCGGTGTTCCTTGGCAAAGACGTAGGTGGTCCACTTCTGTCGCCATCCACATCTCCACCCCGACCCAGACTTGTTCTTAAACAAGGCTTGCCTGGAAGTGATATAATCGCAATTTCCTTGATTTTGTTTTCAACGGAAGCCTCACCTCAAAAGCCTATATTCGCAGCCTTAGGGTCTCTTGTACCCGCACGCAATGCGAATTCTTCGTTCTATGACGTTAGGCACCTGTGGTGCTGATTAGGATACAGCTCTACTCTTCTACCGTTATTTTATCCGCTCGAGGCTCGAACATGGATGAGTTTTATGCATCCGTAACCGAGTGTGAATTACGGAAGAAGGAGCAATCCACCACACCGGTCACTCTTGAGGACGGGTGCCTCCCACACATACCCTATTCAGGGATGTAGGCGTTTGTACGCGAGGGCCCAGCGTCTTCCCCTGTCACCAATGGTTTTCATTGCATCCAGGGCCAATCTTGACGGTTTTTATTCCCACGAGACACAAAACATACCCTAAGCCCTTCAAATTTAGGGCTAGGACTCTTCTTTGAAAGCTCAACGTAGCTCTCGTGGAGGTTGCGTATCTTGTTCTGAACCGGGCGCCATCGGGGAGAGTACATCGTCTGATTATTTCTCACCACGCCTCGGTTACCAAAGCTTACACAGCGCCGGAAGTATTGCGTTCGAACTTTTTGGAGCAAACTTCGTGTGACGTTGGATCCGTGCCGGTGTGCACGGATGGCTCCAATCCCGAAGAAAGGGTCGGCTTCCATGCTGTGTTCCCTCGGTTTGAAGAGGGCGAGGACCTAAAACACTTCCTTTATTTACACGCTCGAGCTAGTGGCAATGCACCATTTGGTATTGGAGATCATGCGCCCTGGTTGCTCTTGTGGGATTGGAATCTCCACAGCCCCTGCTTTGCCGTAGCGTGGCGCCATGACTGAGCCTAGCCGATGGGAATTCAAGATTGTTTTCAGTTATATTCCTAGACATTTATGGATTGCTGGAAATGAGCGCTCCGATGAGGGCGACAAATCTAAATGCGAATAATGGGTGACCGGGCCAACGTTTCGCTCTTTCCCACACTGACTACATAGTAGGAATCAGGTCAGCCCTTAGGGTTGCCTCGTAAATAAGATGGGATACGGCCGAAAAGAACCTAAATTTGCGTTTCATCACGCGGCAATTGTTCTCATGATCCTACCCTTCACTGCTCCGACGGCTGCAGGTTGTCTTCTGTCGTCTTCAAGTCGGGCACAATCGCGGCTCGCAGGACGCACCGCCATTTGATGGAGTGCTCATCTGCGCCTTACTGCGACGACCGCGTGACCCTTCAAACTGTTCAGCACATTCTTCTCGAGCATCCCAGTCGGAGGGACTATATAGTTTGGGGGTGTTGGGTATATGCTCGGCGTTGGATGGAGGCGGATCTCCTTCGTCGCCGGATAATGCCTTGGGGGGGGGGTCTAGTTGTTTTCGGGGGTTTTGTTTGTTGTCTTGTTTTTGTGTGTTTTAATATGAACCAAGTATTAGGCTGATGGTTTGTTTTCGGCGACCCTGTTCATGGTAGCGGTCGCCAGTAGATCGCATTTGATTTTTTAAAAACATTGTTATATTATTGTTAGATTGGGAAAAATAAACTCATAAAGAAGATACTGTTGAGCCAATCAATGCCTTAGGAGGGAAAAGTCCTCATAGGATCACAAACATCCAGAATGTGATGATTATTTACATACACTCGGCCTACGGATGAGCTAAGATGGGCCTTCATAAAACGACCCGCCGTACTCCGCGACTGTCCTTGCTTGTACTTTGTTTGACCTATAAAGGATGGGGCCATTGGTTAAATTGTTTGTTTTTATTTATATAATTATGATATTTGCATCTTCTTAATTACGCAAATGTAAAATTAACTGTCCAGTGAAAACAAATTTGACTTGCAACATAACCATTTCTCAACTTTTTACGAATTTTGTGCGTAATTAAGAAAATGAAAAACTTATAATCATATAATAAAATAAAACAAACAATCTAAACCCCTAACGTCAAATAGCTGAAGATAACTAAATAAAAAAACAAAACCATGTTAATAATGTTTACATTCGGATAAATCATTGGCGTAGGCCATTACGTCACGGCATCCATTAGGTTAGGTTAGGTTGTTAGGTTAGGTTAGTTTAGTTTAGGTTAGGTTAGGTTAGGTTAAGTATGTCGTCAATATCGTGATTCATAAGTTTTGTATTAACTGACATTTTTTTTTAATGTCGCACAGGATATTAATTCTCTATCGAATGATATAAATCGCTTGAATTTGCGTTTACCTTTGTGGCGAGGTTGTAGAAATTTACTAGAGATGGGTGAAGTGGAAAGGAAAAAAAGAGAAGAAGAAAATAGCTGTTAAATACCCCCCACCAGATCAAAGAGGGAGGGGTGATTCGCCCCTCCCTCCCTGTACCAACCATGGATAATTGGACGAAAGCTGATCGGCGACTAGCCGGCAAAATTAGTCGCCAGACATGTAAAATAAGTGAAGAAAGTTGCACAAAGCGAGTAATATGGAGTTATCAAGAAGAAATGAAGCCCGGTTAGTCTCAATTTAGTCTGAGGGGTGGAAGAGGATCGAGCGAGGAACGATAGGGTAAGAAGTATTTTATGGTGAAAAGAAAAGTGTAAGCGAAGGTGTGTGGTCTGAAGTGGGATGGGCAGGTAAGAATTGGGAAGAGACGGGTATACGTGACTGTCAGGGTGTAGGAAGATTTGGAAGCGCGCGTAAATGGGAGGGAGGGGGGTGATTGAAGAGCAAGTGGATCGTATTATGCATGGTGATGGGGGAGGGGGCTTTCTGTCCAGGGTTGAATCATGATGCTACAACACCTCACTATTACAGGCCAGTATGGCGTGGGAAAGGGTTGTAATTTTGGGTGGCATTGTTGCGAGCCAACCCCTTATATGAAAGCAGCTTTTGATGATATAAAAAAACTCGGTCAATAATGATTAATACATTTGAGTTTTTTTGTTTTTTGCTCGACAATATTAATAAAAATGGCCTCATGATATTTACCCTGACCTTAAATCAATTGCGTACAATGTTAATAAATAGTTCTAAATTTACTACGGATAAATTAATTTACACTAATCACCCTGACATGAAATAGTTTGGTTTTAAAACGGAAATTACGTCACTTTTACCTGCCTGAATACCAAATCTTTATTTTCCACCAGAGAATCCATCATTTTTACTTGGTAAAATGACCTTTTGAAAATGAGTCTCTTCCATACTGATCCGATAATTTGACAACTGATCACGTGAGGCCTACATGCACTTAAGATATACATTAGAAGCCAATAAACCGTTATCGGGACTATATTTTGGCCTGATTCTCTTATTGAATCTTTCTATTAAACGATATTCAGTCAGTGCTAGAGTTTAACTGCCTGTAATCTTTACGATTCTGTATATACTTATAATACAGAACTTACCCTTGTTTAATTAATGCACTTTTTCAGTGGTGACGTGGAACCATATTTAACTTTTGTTCCCTACAATTAACTAGTAGTTATTTCTTTGAATTTTTGTTTTGTATACTATATTATTAAACTATATAGGAATAGGTATTTATATGTCGTAAGAAAATTACATCTTCAGTTTATGCCTCCATTCTTTTATGGGCAAAATATATGTTTATTATAATATTAAGGAATTTGATGTCAAAAAATAGTAATCATTAAACGAAATCACGAGAGCATTTAATAAAACAAAATTCTATTGATAACAATGAAAGCTATAAATAGTGAAAATTGAGTAACCAGCAACTCTTGATAAAACATGGCAGAACATTTGTTTTGTTGTATCTTTTGACTGTGAAACGAGTTATTTTTTATTTCTTTCTTGATTTGGCATAATTATATTTTTTATTCATATTTAATAAAAAAAAATCATCGAACCGTCATAAATACTAATTGAGAAGGATAAGGAAATTAGATCATTCAGGGAAGGAATACTGGCTTGCCGGATTGGCTTTACTGAGGCGAAATCTGGCTTTTTATAGCTTAGCTGGCTTTGTAGTGGCAAGTTTGGCATTTTCTTGTTGTTGTTTTTTATTTGGAAACTTTAGAATATCTGCTTGGCCTTTATTACTTAAATTTATGAAATAGCTATCTATGTAAGTAGAAATACGGTCATCACTAGGAGGAGAAGAACGCCATGTCCTGGTAGTTTTGATTTATACAAATCTGTTGTTCTCTTTTCCCGGGACTTCCTGGGGAAAAGTATTAACAAGGTTGACTTCGGCGTGCGTGTTGTCCAATCGATCTTTGTATAGAAAGATATAAAGGGTGTTCCATTAAGACGGATCGAAGTTAGCTGTAAATAAAACAGTGTTATTGGTGAAAATTTATTGATTTCACTATTGGATCATGTTATTTGAGTCATGGCAATTATGTGTGAAAAATAATATCGCCTAAATGTCCGCCAAGGCTTCGGCGGCACACCTCCACTCGATGGTCAAAACTTTTTATGTCGTCTCTGCATAGTTGCTCCTCGATCTCACCAATATGCCTTATTATCTCATCCTTCAGCTGTTGAATTGCTGTTGGCTTGTTGGCATAGACTTTACTTTTGAGATGACCACAGGACGTGAGGTAGACTACAGTCGTTGTTTGTGTGAGCGTAAGTCGCGCGCAGTGGTTTTCAGTCTCGTGGCCTTACGTTTCGGCTTTGAGGCTTACAAGGAGTTACAAGGAAAGAAAGTACCCTAGGAGACCTTACGGTCCATTCAAAGAGGGTACCTTTGGACTAGCAATCGAGTAGGCACATGGCTGCTCAATTGTTTTGAGTCCCTAAACGGCCACTTTTCAAGACTTTGTCTAGTCTTGACTTGAACTGGTCAACAGATTCACTGTTGACAACTTCCACTGGAAGTGCGTTCCACTTACCGCAAATACTGTAGGTGAAAAAATTTCCACACAGATTGCGGTTGTAACGCTTCAGTTCAAGTTTGAAGCCGTGATTGCGCGTTCTGTTCTCACTCAGTGTGAAAATATCCCGGTAGTCAACATTGTCGAACCCTCGAAGTATTTTGAAAACTTCGATGAGCTAACCACGCAGTCTACGGGTTTCCAGCGAGAACAGATCTAATTTCCTTAAGGTGCATACACACTGCGCTGATGACACGTGTTAACACGCCATATGACGTGTTAACACAAAGCAACAGATTGCATCATATAACACAACAACGTTTTCATTTATCTGATGCATGTTACGTCAGAAAGATTAGATTTTTTGTGGAGTGAGCACGTTCTTTCTTTTTTATCCTCTAATTTTGTGTTGCAGATATTGAAAATGAATCATAATATGTTAAATGAACTCGATGAAGAAGAGGAGCAGTTAGTAGCAATAGCTATAGCGCTTGTTACTTCTGGAAAAAAAACTCAAACAAATGTTATAAACGCCAAAAGGGAAAGTTTAGGTGAGTTTCATCACCTATTTCCTCAACTACTGTCAGAGGAAGATCGTTTTGTTATGTACTTTAGTATGACAAAAGAAGAGTTCTACAACCTTTTACACATTATAAAACCAGCAATTACAAAATCCAACACTCAACTAAGGAAATGTATACCAGCAGAAGAGAGACTTGCTGTATGCTTGAGGTGAGTAAAACTTGCACAATGATGTCTTAATTTTATTTTCAGCTAATTAGGTACATGAACCACATAAATATGTAAGATATTACATAGAAAAATATGGTGTGGCCATTCCTGTGGGACATGTAGAATGTTCCATTTTGGGTAAAGGGGTAGAAGGTGCTGTACTCGAGGTAGAATAGCAATTGGGGTTTGATTCACCAAAGGATGTAATGGAGGATGTGGGAGAGGGTGATGGGATTGGTACTACGGGTGGATGAAAGGGGCCAGATGCAGTGTTTTGATAAAGGTTTTACTGCTCCATCTCCCGAATCTGGGCCTTGAACACCATATTGCTTATTTCCATCTTTATTATGGCTTGTTCAATGGCACTAAGTTTTTTAACAGAGCTGGCAATACTTGAAAAGAACATTTCCGTTTTGTGGCCTTCTGAAATTTGAAGAGTTTGGGCCCGCATACGGCTGTTATTCTTCATGATGTTTACTATTTCACTCATGGATGAATCCACCGTCTGCCTTTTCCTATACTTTGGTTTGGGAGTTGATGTACGATCTTCAATTGTAGTTTCTTGATTACCATTGTCATCGGCACCCTTCTCTGATGCTGCATTTTTGTCTACTTGGCTTCTGTTTAAGTCCTCTTCAGTAGTTTCATTGATGACCGCATTAGACACATCATCAACACTTGGACAAAGTGGTTCCACATTGCCATGGGTACTGAAACAATAGAAAAATAAAAAAAACAATTAATAAAAGTATGTAAAACCACAAATTGTTTTCAACTTTGGGGCTTTCCTCCAACCACTGCAGCAAAGGACATTAAAAGAATGATTAAATTTCACGTGAAATTAGTGTGTTTAAATGATTTATCATACATACCTTCGTGGTTCCAATGTTGGGATCAAAAATGACATTTGGTCTTCATATTTCCACTTAGGAACATTCTTAGCTGCTTGACCAGATTTTGTGTTCCTTCTCTTTCTGGCATTTGTATAAGCATTCCGAAGTTTTGTCCATGTGTCTTTGCATGCGTCAGCTGCAAAAGATAACTTTATGATTAATAACGAAATTAAAAATATTCATACTTTATTATTATTAAAAATATTCATACTTTATTATTATGATAATTATTGTTATAAGAAAGAAAGCTTCATTTTTTTATTTTATCTTTTTCAGGTATTTGGCGACAGGAAATTCATACAGATCACTTGGATTCTCCTTTCGAATGGGCTTCAGTACGGCTGGACAAATATTGAAAGAATGTTGCCAAGCTATTTGGGAATCACTTAAATCTATTCATATTCCAGAGCCAGAACAAATAAAGTGGAAAGAAATTGCGAAAGATTTTGAAGAGATATGGGGGTTTCCACATTGCTTAGGAGCAATGGATGGTAAACACATTCAAATGCGATGCCCTTACAATGAGGGATCCTCTTACCACAACTATAAAGGAAATCATTCCATTGTCTTGATGGCGTTGGTAGATGCCAATTATAAATTTATTATGATTGATGTAGGAGCTTTTGGAAGGAATAGTGATGGTGGAACATTTGAAAGGTCTAATTTTGGTAAAAAATGTGCCAAAAATCTGCTTAATTTTCCTAAAGCTGAAAAACTTGACGCTTCTGGTGATCCATGTGACTTTGTCATGGTAGCAGATGAAGCGTTTCCTCTTAAAACGTACATTATGCGACCTATCGCTAAAAATTCAATCAATGGAGATGAAGAAAAGATTTTTAATTATAGGTTGTCGAGAGCAAGGCGAGTTGTGGAAAACGCCTTTGGCATTCTTGCTGGGCGGTGGAGGGTTTTCCTGAAACCGCTTGAAGTTTAACCAGAAACAGTTGATTCAATTGTACTGGCTTCCTGCTGCCTTCACAACATGCTTCGTGTTTCCAGGAATACGAATTTCGAAGAAGGTATTCAGGCATTCGAGACAGAAATTCAGGCATTAGGAGATCTACAATCAGTCAGAAGAAATCATGTGCGAGAAGCTGCTGCAGTACGAGAAAGTTTCAAGAAGCATTTTGTCACACAAGAAGGAGCTTTAAAATGCCCATGGCAGTGGGACGCTATTCGTAAAGGCAGGAATACACATTAACCAGAAAGGAATTCAACGGTGAATTATTGTGACCTTAAAAATAGAAAATTCTCAACAAACAAGCGAGCAAATGAAATTAGTATACTACTGCTTAAAAAGCTATTTGAAACTGCTACCGAAGTGTATTCTTTATATATTGTATTCAATAAATAAAATAAATATAATGTTAATTTACCTGAAATACCAATTCGTTCGCTGATTTCCTCCCTAGCTTCTCTTCTGGCCTTCAAGGCCCGATAATCCGTGTTTTGTGGATTAAATAAGTGATCGTATCCTCTAACATATTCTATTAACTGTTCCTCCATAACGAAAACACTTTTACTTTATTTTATCAATTTTATTTTATCAATCGAAACACTAGAATAATTTCAAAAATATACAATAATATCGAAACACTATAGAATACTTCAAAACATACAATAATATTAAAACACTATACAATAATATGTGCCTACTACACCTATCTGACACAGATTTCCTTCTGACGAATATCTGGGAGTTTTGATTTTCATCTAATGCGTGTTAACACGTGATATGTCGCGTAACACGTCAGCTGACGTGTTACGCGACATATCAGACCAGTGTGAACTTCATTATGAGAACGCATGTTCCAGATTTTTTGCTAACACGTGTTAACACGTCATATGGCGTGTTAACACGTGTCATCAGCGCAGTGTGTATGCACCTTTAGTCTATCCTCATAACTTTTATGTCGGATAGAGGGAATCAGTTTGGTTGCCCTAGCTTGTACGCGTTCCAACCTTGCGATGTCCTTTCGAAACGAAGGACTCCAAAATTGTACGACATACTCCAGGTGCGGCCGAACGAGGAAGTTGTACAGACAAAGTACTATCTCCTTGTTACGGTATCCAAACTGGCGCTTTATGTAGCCCTAACATCCCTTGGGCTTTCTTCTCTGGCTCGATGCACTGTTTCGAGAACTTGAGTTCGCTAGTGATAGTAACACCCAAGTCCTTCTCAGTGTCACTCGATTCAAGGGCAGTTCCCTTAAGGAAGTACTGAGATTTGGGGTTTCGGTGGCCGATATGCATTACTTTGCATTTGTTCACGTTGAAAGGCATTTGCCACGTGTCCGACCACTCCCCAATCCTTTGAAAGTCCTCTTGGAGGCTGGCAGTGTTCCTTTCCTTTGACACATTGATACCAGGCTTGGTGTCGTCGGCAAATTTGGAGATTTTTGCAACCATGTCTCCGTCCATGTCGTTGACATAGATAATAAACAGTAGTGGTGCCACCTCTTGCTCCAGTGTTGTAAGTGTTTGTTGCGTAGTGTTTCTATATGTTCTAGTCCTAAACGATTGTATATAGTGGTCTATGTGGGGTTTCGGAGAGGGGCTGGGAGTGCAGGGTTTGTGCGGTGTGGGGAAGGGGCTGATGGGGTAGGATAAAGATGGAACTCCGGAGAGAACGCGAGATGAATAAGGTACTCATAAATTACCCAAGGGACTTGGGTAAGAGGAGCCAGGACCGGTGTAAAGAATGTCGACAGGAGTGCAGGGGGTAGGGAAAGGGGTCGACCAGGAAGGGAGTAGAAACTGGGGGGGTAGGGGTAGGAACTAGGAAAGATGTAAAAGTAGGAAATGGGGAAGGGACAGGAGTAGGAGCTGGGGAAGGGGTTACATGGGAAGTAGTAGAAGTGCGAAGAGTGTCGGGAGAGGTGGGTATGGGAGGAGAGACTGAGGTGTTGGCAACGAGAAGAGGGTTGTGAGAGGTGGTGGGAATAGGGTTATGACCCTAGCAAGAGGAAAAAAAAACTATTTGTAGAAGATGTGGCCCGCTAGAAAGGGGTGCTAGTGCATTAGAAAAAGGTGGTGGAGTAGAGTTATCTGGAGAAGGAGTAGGATCAGTGGGGGAGGGGTTTAGGGTCCGCGACGGGAGGAGGGAAGGAAGAGGCTGGGTTGGGTGTAGGGATTGGGATGGCTGAAGAAGAAGGCGGGTTGACGGGAGTGACAAAGGAAGTGGAAGCTGGGGGAGGGGTAGGAGCGATAGGATAGGCGGGGCAAGGGGAGGTAGGAAGCGAGTCGGGAGCGGGGTAAGGAGAAAGACGTAGGTGTTGGTAGGGGTGGTGGTCGTGTGTTGCGGTGTTTTCGTGTGCGATGTTTGTGTATGTTGGGAGTCGGTGAGAGCGGTGGTAGTGCGTTTTTGTATCCGTCTAGTAGGGCAAAGAGTGTCTTCGGGAAGATAATTTGCCCTAGACCATTGGCAGCGTCTAGCTGGTTTAGTGCCTCGGCGTATGTGCGGGGTCCGCCCCCAGAAACATCTTTTGCCACAGCGGAAAGCACGATGGCAAGTTGTATTTTAGAGTTGTTGTGGTGATTGTATGTGTTTGTGTGTGAGCAGGTGAAGTGCGATGATTTTTGCCTTCCGCGTAGCCGAGTGGCTTAAGGGGCGGTTTAATTGAGATCAAAGTGGTCGCTCGCTGCCTCAGTGTGCACGGTTCGAATCCCACCCCAGCTCGGATTTTTGCGATGTATGAAATAACTATTTCTAAAGAAAAATTATTCCGTTTTCTCTTCCTTGCGGTGTGTTGGATTTATTTCATCATTCTCCCGCGCTCATGAGAGATATACGTTGTGTATTCGCCGCGTGTTTAACCCAATTTCTCCTTTATCCTTTGAATTCCCAATTAATTCTCTCTTTTTCTCAATCTCGATCGACCATGCGAAGCGTGCCATAAAGGCTTGTATATTCGGAAGATTTTTGTCTTCCGCGTGTCCGAGTGGTCTAAGGGGCGGTTTAATTGAGATCAAAGCGGTTGCCACTGAAGCAATGTGCACGGTTCGAACCCCACCCCAGCTCGGATTTTAATAACTATTTCCGAAGTAAAATTATTCCGTTTTCTCTATTTTTCGGTTTGTTGGATTTATTTCATCATTCTCTCGCGCTCATGATATATATATATATATATATATATATATATATATATATATATATATATATATATATATATATATATATATCCTCTATTCCTCATCTCCCTCTCTTTCTCCCCCTCCCCCGCTCTCTTCCCCCCCTCTCGCCCTCTCTCTCCCTTCTCTCCCCCTCCCCTTCTATTCCCCTCTCTGCCTCTCTCCTCTTCTGCAATTCTTTCCCACTTAACAAAGGATATCGAAATAAATGGAAAATAAAATAGTTATTAAAATATTGAGTTACTAGGCAATGGCTTTGCCACTCTTCCCTACGTGGGGAGCTTGCGCTTCGCTACTAAGATTAAAATTTAAAATCTAAAAAAAACAGCCATCGTTAAATTTTTTTAAAAAATTTTAACTTCCCTAATTATAATATTTTAAAAGGGAACTCTAAACTAAATTTCCCCTCTTTCAAAATATCACGTTGCTAAAAGATAGAGTTATAGAAGTATATAAAAATAAATTCTCGGAACTTCACCATTTGTAATTCTTTGGGTTTTAAAAGTTCACAAAATTTCGATACTTATATTTATTTCTGGACTTCACAATTTTGTTTTTTGATATTATAAAATAATTATTAGAAATTACTTTGAAAAAAAACATAACCCAACTAAGATGAAATTATTATTCAAATACTCTTAAAAATCCCCTTCTTAAATTATAGTGTTAGTGAGATATGTAGATAAGACGTTCGGCCTGTTTCTGTGGCCAAAAGGTTGTTCTCTCATAACTAACGGTCAGTCATGCGTGAGAGTAAATTGCCGAGCACGCGCGATGAAAAGTTTACTCATTTTAAGTATATTATATGATAGTGAGAGTGCGCCCCACTCCGAAATCTACCTTCAATCTAAAAATAATAATCAACAAGTAAAGATATTTTTATGCCACAAGAGAAGAATTTCAAACAATGGTTATCTGTATATATTTGCGACAAAACTTTTTTTATCCCGGGCCACGTCCTGGATAAAAGTTTACTCTTTTCCGAACGCATATTTTATCCGGGCAACGACGGGTATATCTGGAGAAGGGGAATGTCCAACAAGATACAAAATTAATGTCATACGAACATACATCAGACCTGCATACAAATACAGTTCCTCGTGGCCATTATTCCATACAGAAATTCAACGAATAAAACAAGTATTAATTACCAATGGTTACTCCAATACTATGGTAGACGAAGAGATCAAATTTTTTTGACAAATTTACATATGAATAAAAAAAAGACGATAATACAAAAAACTTAATAGATGTCTCTTATAAAAAAAACAAATGAGGGATTTATATAAAACAGGCGAAAGTATAATAAAAAATATTATACACTAAAATACAAAATGTACAAATCCCGAAGAAAAATTAAATGCGATAATATACTACAAAACCAAGAAAATTAGCAATCACATCATTAACAATAACACAAACAAAACAAAAGGAATGAA
>OZ018330.1:156694760-156926260 GCA_963969495.1 Ceratothoa steindachneri
TATTCATATATATATATATATATATATATATATATATATATATATATATATATATATATATATATATATATAAGGTTTAAGGTGAGGAACTAGTAGGTTGCTGCCCAATCCAAGTGGATTCTATATGGCAGCTAGGATAAAACGAGAGGAATTGTCTATAAAAGGAGGAGACCACTTTGTGATAAAAATTTTAAAAAAGAAGGGTTAAAAGATTCTTCTACCAATATGAATCGAAGACGGGTGTATTGAATTATAGTTAAAAGGGTCGGGAACAGGACAACCGGAGCGTGGCGAAATGGGTGCAATCTAATAAAAGGTGGGCAACCGATTGGTCCCCACCACAAAACGGACAGCAAGGGCTGATTTGAACATCACCCGAAACAAGATGGCCGTGAGAAAGACTTGTGTGGCCAATGCGAACTCGGTAAAGGGCCACCTCCAAAGACCGCAATCTATGACGACTCGAGGGCCAAGAGTGAATAAAATTTTTAATTTTGTATAGTTTGGATGATGAACAGTCATCCCATTAATTCTGCCACAGTTGAAAATATATTTTCTTATTGAAGGAAAGTAGTCCCTAAAAGGCAGAGCTGAGTTCTCAGGGGACACAATGTGCTGAGCGGGTTAAGGACCCAGCCAAAAATAATTATATCGGAACGCATTTTAGACCAGGCAGTTTCAAATTTCTGTGACTAATGGATGGGACGCATTAAAAGATCTAATTGACTGTAAGACACTCCCTGGGTCGGAGAAAAATAAAATCATTAAAAGGTAAAATTTGGATGAGTCTAAAGGCTAAAAGGATTGCTGAAAGTTCAGCGGTAAAAATGGATGCTGCTGGTGGCAAAGATAAAGTTAGGAATTCTCCTCCTGGGTAGATGGCTGCAGGGCCCACGCCACTGTCCAACTTAGAGCCATCCGTGTATAATGGGCAGCATTGTTTGTGTGAGGTCGAATGCTCTAAGAACAAGCTCATAATGATGCGAGGGTCCATGGAAAACTTCTCCAGGCTCCACATGTTGGTACATACTGTGGGGAGAGGAGCACGCCAACTAGGGGTCATAAAGGATTGAAGGGTAAGGACCCTTGGAGCACCCAGGTTAGAGAGATGTTCTCCTATGCGAAGGTTCAAAGGGCGGGGTAAAGATGGCAACTTACCATATGCCGCCGTTGATTCGGCAGCATACAGGCATCTGTAGACCTCTGATACAGGGGCTTTCTGTACTCGGCAGAGGAATCGCATGCAGATTTGAAGTCTATGGTAGGGCAAAGGGATTACCCCACTTTCGCAATAAAGGCTGTTGACAGGAGAAGTACGGAAGACTCCATTGAAAAGGCGAACTCCGAGGTTTTGAATGGGGTTCAGCATTTTAAGGGCTGAAGAGGAAGCCGATGAGTAAATTTAACCGCCATAATCAAATTTGGATGTGACGAGGGCTGTGTATAATGTCCACAATATTTGTCGTTTGCTGCCCTACGAAGTGTGTGAGAGGACTTTCAAAATGTCTAGAGCCTGCAGACAGCCCTTTCGAAGTCGGCTTAGGTATGGTAACCAGGATAACTTTAGATCGAAAGTTACGCCAAGAAACCGAAACTCGGAGACAAAAACTATATCTTCGCCTTGTAGGGAGATTGATGGCGAAACTAGAACCCCTCTGCCCCGGTAGAAATACATTGCTTCGGTTTTGTTCGTGGAAAAGCGGAATCCCTTAAGTTGTGCTCTTTTTGGATACAGCATCGACCGCCAATTGTAGCCGATGCATTGCTGATGGAAGGCGAGGTGGTGAACAGTATAGTGCTAAATCATCGACAAACAGAGTTGCCGATACACCCTCTGGGAGAGACGAAAAAATTACATTGATGGCAATTATAAAACACATAAAACACTGCCCTGCAGAACTCCCTCTCTTGCGGTTGCAGGTCAGAGTATGCGTCTCCAACACGTACCTCAAAGGATCTAGATGCTAAAAAACTTTGAATAAGTGATGTTAAAAGGCCTGTCATCCCCCAGACGTATAGCTGCTTCAAGATGCCGTATCTCCATGTTGTGTCGTAGGCTTTCTCAATATCGAAAAATATGGCCAGGAATTGGTGCTTTAATGAGAAAGCTTTCCAGACCGATCCCTCGAAACGTACTAGTAGGTCAAGGGTACTATGACTTTTGTGGAAGTCACATTGAAATTGAGAGAGAGAGGGTGATTGGTTTCTAGGAACCAGTTTAGGCGCTCCAACACCATTTTAACCAGCAACTTATTCAAACAGCTTGTGAGAGCTATAGAGCGGTAGTGATCTGCATCCAACCTGACCCTGCCTGGTTTGACAAAGGGAAGGATGATCCCAATGCGCCATGATGACGGGTAAAAACCCTTAACCCATATAAGGTTGTACAAATTAAGTAAGAAGAGAGTAGAATGTGGATGTAGGTGCCGAATCATATCAAAATGGATCTCGTCAAGGCCAGGAGAAATAGATCTGCAAAGTGACAAAGCGCTACGCAGCTCATGGATGCTGAATATAGCGTTATACGGAAGGTTAGATTTTGATGTGAAGTTGGGAGAATGCGACTCTTCCTTTGATTTATAGGATAGAAAAGCCTTATCGTAACGGCTGACACTGCTGTCATTTCCAAGGAACCTTGTAAGATGAGTGTGGAGTAATGATGATCAGTATAACAGCCCCTGATCTTATTAATCCTCTTCCAGATCTTAGCAGTAGGTGTCATAGAGGAAATTGATGAAACGTAACGGTGCCATGAATTTCGGCGAGCCTGACGAAGATTCTTTAGTGAAGCGCACGAGCTCGGTTTCGGTCGACCTTGTTGCACAAAGTTTGGTTCTTTCGGAATCGGGCATGGGCTAACTTACAGTTTTTGACAGCTGTTGCACACGCTGCGGTACACCAGGGCAAGGTTGAGCGACCCGTGGCGAGTCGCCTTCGTGGGATGGTATGTGTTGCTGCATTGTAGATAGTCTATGTAAAGTATTCTACTGCCGCCTCCACTCCATTGAAGGTCCCCAAGGATGCACTTGGAAACCTTCCCAATCTGTATGACCTAAGTCCCACTTAATTTGCATGGTTGCATGAGGGCTAACCTGAAGGGTCGACAAGACAATAGGGAAGTGGTCACTCACATTGTGATCTTCAAGAATTGACTATCGAAATTCCGTAAAGCAATCCGGGGAACAAAGAGACAGGTCAACACAGCTAAACGAGGCCGTCTGGACATAAGAGGTAAAATCGTCAGTGTTTAAAATACAAAGAAAATCAGATAATAAAAGAAACTAAAACACTGCCTTTGGCATTTCGAGTGATGTCACCCCAGTATGGTTGACGAGCGTTAAAATCTCCTAGTAATGAGAATGGGGAGGGCAACTGGTCTATAAGTTCTAAAAGGTCGGGTCTTCCCAATGATGAACAAGGGGATAGGTAAATAGAGCAAACGGGAGGATAAGAGATACATGGTGGGATGAAGATACCATGATTGACCCACCTCCCCATGAGAGGAGCTTCCAGCAGGAGCAATAGAGTTGAAAGTGAGAAAGTCGGGTACCGGCGGAAAGGGCCCTATACCCAGTTTATTCTCCTGAAGACAAATAACAGCGGGGTGGAGAGTCGTCAAAAGAATTTTGAGTTCTTCCCACTTTGGAAGAACGCCTTGACAATTCCATTGTAAAATGGAAGTTATTATGTGGGACGGTTAGATACCACTGTAGATATATTTTTCTCTCTTGTGGCCGATATTGTATTTGAGGTTGGTCCCAAAGAGTTTGGGAGACGGAGAGCAGATTTTGAGGAGCCTGCTTTTGCAGGGGGAGAGATCCTAGAGGGAGCAGTAACGGGTTTTTTTCGAGGGTTTTGGAGAACCGACCGAGGCCCTTGATTGTAATTCAGGCTCACAACCTGGCGGAAAAGGAAGATCGAGAAGGGATTTTCTACCGGTAGTTCCGGATTCATGGATCGAGGGTATTTTCAGTGTCTGAAGGATTGGTCCAACCACCACGATTGGTGATTTTGGGGTATCAACTGCTTCCATCGGATCATGGGTAGAAGGGTGAGTGGAACGGACAGGTGATCTGAGCGAGCTGTGTGTATATCTGCCATCGTTTGGATCAGGATGGGGCCTAAGTCCTGTGACGGTTGGGACGGACTTAAGGGTATAGAATGTTCAGCCATAGGGGAAGAGTTCATTGAAGATTCTTGGGGTTAGGCCGAGTCAGCTCCAGAGGCTGCTTGCTTATTGGTGGTCGATGACCCAGGTGAGGAATCCTTCCTCTTACCACTGGGCTGTGGGTCTCAGGTCTATGTGGAGGAACCCTCACTAGGAAATATTGATCATTCTTTCAGATAGCGTCTGTTGTCTTCAAGTGTCTCACCCTGAGCGTCTCTGCCAGCTAGAGCTGCTGGAGAGAGGATAACTACATTGGTTATCTCGGTGTGAGAGCGATGCTTGGCGTGCATATCCTGAATGTTTCTGCCGCTGTGAGTAGATGTAAGATAAAGTACTTCAGGCTGGTCGGAACTCGAGCGTGATAGTCAGTTTCGTCCAGCGTTACGTAAAACGTCAGAGAAGAGACGGCCGAGTGGAGAGGTTTGTGCTCGAGCACGATGGCGGGCCTCTCTTATATCTAGAGGTAGGGAGTCGCGTAAAGCGAGCACCTCCTTTTCATATTTAAATATAAAGCAGAGTTCTGACGCATCACTGTGGGTACCTTCGCAGTTGGCACAGCGAGGTGTTTTGGTGCATTCGGGGCCATGGTAGTCAGAGCTACAATTCATGCAGGAGCGGGGGTGCCGTAAGGCACAGCCAACATGTCCAAATTGATTGGAATTGAAGCAGCGTCTGGGTAATTCGATGTAGGGACTTACCGGGACACGAAGGTACCCAGCTTTAATATACTGCGGCAGTTCTTGTCGTTCGAATGTTAAAATTGATTGCAAATGAAGCATCGTCTGGGTAGTTCGATGTAGGAACTTACCGGGACACGAAGGTACCCAGCTTTAATATACTGCGGCAGTTCTTGTTGTTCGAATGTTAAAATCAGTGTGGTGGTTGGGACTCTAGTGGAGCCTAATGTTTTAGTTACCCTGTGTACGTGTTTGACAGGTTAGGTACTAAGCTTGCTCTGAAGGCGGGTCAGGTCGTAGTCCTTTAGTTCGTTTGAACGGACGACACATTTAACAAAATTCAGACGCGGATGGGGCAAGACAGTTACTGGAATTTCAGCTATCAAAGATAGATTTCGCACAAGGTTGTGTTGAGAGTGGGATGACACCTCGACTACGACATCACCACTACCTCTTGACCACATCCGGCGGGGTTCACCGCAGCGGGACTCAAAAGATTCATTGACGTCAAACACATCGACTTTTGCAAGTGGGATGTTGGATGATGAACTCATGAAAAGAAAGCGAGAATAATCTAGATCTGGGTCTACTTCGTTGGAATAGGGGTCCAATGAGCGAGGGAAGGCTGAAAGGGAAGCTAAGGAACGTTTGGCACGAGAACCCTTACGAGAAGGGAAAGGTTTTTGATTTATTGCTAACCATTGCAAAAAGAAAAAATCTTCGCATTCTCCCTCGGGGACTCGCTATGGTAAAACTGGTTTTGCCATTTATACACACAAGAAAAGTCGTCTGAAAGAGAAGCAGATCCAACCGCCGTAAAATATTTTGTGACCCCTCCCTCAAGGGAATGCCGTTCAAATTTGGAGCCAGCGCAATAGTATGGCCCACTTCCTTCTTTCCCAAACTCAATAATATTTACCTTTTGGAATATACTACGGCAATTTTGGCCCTGTTCATCTTCCCTAATGCCAGAATATACACCGACAACATAGCCGTCTTGTACACTCTACGAAGGGGAAAAATACCTTTAGAAATATTAAATTGTTTCTCACAAACTACTGTTCAACTCTTTTCCAAAATATTCATATCTGCATCTTTAAATTTCACATATATAAAAACAAATCGGAACCAAGCGGACTGGTTCTCCCGAACGATTAATTAACCAATTCTTTTCTAGCCCTCTTCCCGACCGTTATACAAGTATCAATGGTATATAAGGAAGAGGAGTGGGAGAACCTGTATAGTCCGCTCTGACTCGTCCACCTGGACCGTTCGATTTTTTTTTATACCCTCAATTTACTAATAAATGTCCGTCCTATTAACCTTGTTTTTTCAGCTCATTTGCTTATCTAAATATAAGTTGTCAAAACTGCGCTTACTAATCCTTATTTTTTTTTTGTTCTTCCATAACCTTAAAATTATATAGCTTAATATTTACTTCAAATATTTTGTAAACCAGTGGGGGAAAAGTTTTGCACTCGTTCGAAGTAAACTTACACTTAGTAAAATTGTTTGCATAGCACTTGTATAGCATTTAAGCATATCGCTTCTCCCTGACAACCGTCTCACAATTGGCTGGTCACTAATGAAGTGGGTGGCGTGAAAAACAGGCAGACATTCAATAAAAGGTAGTTATATCCATAGCGATGAGAGTGCCGACCTAAACTCCTCAACTGAGATACGGAAATCACCGGGGTAGTTTCTTATGCGGTCAGGTCCAAGATACTTTGATGGAAAAGTGATGACTACCGTGAAGTTCATCGACCACTTCCTACCCAAAATCTGGTTATAAGGGCAGAGGGAGCCTGGGACGTCCTATGCCTCAATGTTGAAAAAGACACCCTCTGCTCCTGGCCCTTCCAGGCGTACGAGTACGGTCGTTTCCGCGCGCATTCGGAACCCTTCAGCGGATTCTACCCACCTCGGGCACTCCCCTGATAAAGCTAGCGGCACAAAGGGTCCACCGTCAGGCCCAGCTTGAATATCACCAAGGCCATCGCAGGTAAAGGAGTAAAAGTCTAGCACGGTAACTACCAACATTTCGCGGCCACGGAGAAGGAATTATCTGGGTGCGTGCGCACTCTTAAGGATGCTGGCGTACTGGAAGAAGCAAGCTACGTCACGTCTGTCCATCGTTTGTTCCTGGTCCCTAAAAACGATACCGAAGACCGGGTTATCTATGATATGAGTCCACTAGGAGAGTCTGGGCTATATAACCCGCCATCATTCTCTCTTTCATCTTTAGTTATGGTGTTGTCCGAGGTATCTCCCAAGGCATGGGCAGCTAAGTTAGATTTAGCACACGGTTTTTACCACATCCCGGTTCACAAGGCAGCGCGTAGGTGGTTTGGTGTTAAGTGCGAAGGCATTACGTACAGATTCACCCGCCTACCAATGGGCTTCGCAGGATCTCCATTTATTATGCAGGCGTGCATGGCCCCAATTTTCTCGGCAGTGGCCCAGGAGTATGACTGCGTGGCCTACACGTACCTAAATGATGTACTCCTCATGGGACAAAAAGGAAACTTAGTCCGACTCATTAGTCATCTACGTGCCTTCTCGCTTGGTATTAACGAGCGCAAAAGTACACTAACCCCCGTGAAGAGTTTGGTGTACTTGGGGGTTTCCATCGATTTGCCTACGGCCTCTACCCCTCTCCTCCCGGGCATTACCCGACGCCTCAGGATGGCCCTAGAGTGGGCCCCCTCTATTGCGCCTTCCTCTCCCTTCTGGGCGTGCCTTAGGGGCCTATTCAACTTTGTGTTCGGGGCCGCCTCCTTCCCCAGGTTCTGGGCACAACTCGCATACGCTAGGTCCCTAAGGGTAAATCTTCTCAAGGACCTCCTCTCCTCCGCCTGGGTTTCCTGGTCTCTTTCTAAGTGTAGCTGGGGATGTGCCTACAGTGACCCCTCCGAATTCGCCCTCGGCTGGGTCTAACCAAGGGGCGCTCTACTTCGTACCTTCTGCGGGAGCCGTGCCTGATCATGAAGGCGGAGTTCGTGGCGCTCCTATCGGCCTTCGTGCAGTTCCCCTATGCAAGGATTTACTCAGACTCCCAGGCAGCCATTGCTCTCCTGGGTAATGGGCAACTTTTGCCCACCCTATTGTGTTATGTCCCGGTCATTGTTTTGGATAATTTTCATTTTTTGTATACCGGGTGTCCCAGAAAAAAGTTAACAGTACTTTGAATTAGTATAACTCAAAACCTAATCGAGATTTTGGGGTCCTGCTAAAGATGTGTTATTTAACAACTATTTATGTGTCGATTCTGGAAATTTCATTAAATTCCCTTTTATGATATTGATACACTAATGGGTTTAGTGGAGGCTATCAAAAATATGTTTGCGCAAGGAAGGCTAGGCCACCGCGCACTTTCAAGAGAAGCGTAGGGAGCCTAGGGAGCCTAGGTTACTATGAGAATATCAAGCAAAGCCTAGGCCATTTTACAGTGGGTTTTCAGCCACGCTGTGGTATGGTCTTGTCATTATTGCCTACTAAGCAAATGAAAGTGTTCCTGTGTAAAAGTTTACTTCCATTGAACCTTTTTAATCATGCAGTTAACAAAAGATCGACGCGTATTTGTAGTCACAAACTTTATTAAGACTGGCAGTATTAAACAAGTACAAGATTCATTTGAACAACGTTTTCCAGGTAGGCCCCCGCCAAGCAAGCCCGCAATTTGGAGAAATGTTCGCAAATACCAACATGAAGGAACCTGCTTAAATCTAAATAAGGGTCGTTCGGGTCGTATGAGAACCATTCGAACAACAGAAAATATCGAAAATGATCACATCTCACTTCTTCAAAATCCACATGTATCATTCAGAAAAAATGGGTTACAATTGTCAAAGTCATCATTTAACCACATTATTAAACAATACTTAAAATAGCATCCCTATAAGATGCATGCAAGACACCAGCTTCTTGAAACTGATTTTCCTCGTCGTAGACAATTTGTCGAATGGCTTCTCCACAAACCTGCTCGTTTCTTGGAAAACATTGTAATTGGTGACAAGGCAGCCTTTTTCATGAATAGAAAGGTAAATAGCCAGAACATTCGGCAATATGTGCAGCTGGACCACCTCCCAGCATTCAACTTTAACACAAGTATTTGTCAGCAGAAAGTGTCTCTGCCGATCGGAATATGCGGGAATGGCTATCTTGTCGTCCCATTGTTTTACGAGACTAACTTGAATGGTGCTGTCTACCTGAGCATGATCAACGAAAAGATCTTCCCGGGACTCCGCCAGATTTACGGTAATCAATTCAATAGACTTTGGTGGATTCAGGACGGCGCACCAGCTCATAGACAGCTTGCTGTAAGAACAAAACTAAGAGGAACGTTTGACAACCGTATTGTCGCGCTAAATCATGCGATTGAATGACCCTCAAGATCCCCTGACTTAACACCGTGCGATTATTTCTTATGGGGATATCTAAAGAATAAAGTGTATTCTACTCCACCACAAGGCATCAACCAGTTAAGAGAGAGTATCACACGTGAAGTCAATAGACTTAAGGAAACTCACAAGTTAATCAAAAGAGTTGTTCAATCAATGCGATCAAAGGCGCAACTGTGCTTGGAAAGAAATGGAGGACATGTGGAAGGAAACGGTGCTTAGAAAATTAAAAAAACTAAAAAATGAATTTTATTACTCATATGAAGAGGTGTTTTTGTTAAAAATGGATTTAAATATATTTGTTGATTTTAAACTTCGAAGTTTGATTATTTTACTTCCTTGCGCAAACATAATTTTGATAGCCTCCACTAAACCCATTAGTGTATCAATATCGTAAAAGGTAATTCAATAAAATTTCAGGAATCGACAGATAAATAGTTGTTAAATTTGTTATATTTTGCAAGACTCAAAAACCTTTAATAGGTTTTGAGTTATACTAATTCAAAGTACGGTTAACTTTTTTTCTGGGACACCTTGTATATACGAGTATAAACGACCGATCTTTGCTTGGATTCCGCCTGAATCGAACACTGCTGACGTTCCTAGTGGTCGTAATTTGTGGATGCGGGTAGTGATGACTTCATTAATGACGTACTTGCCCTACCCTGACGTCAGCTCCAGGGTATAAAGGACGACGCGGGGTTCTTGGGCGGGTTCCTGCTCTGATCGTCTTACCTTTAAGTCCGCGCTTCGCGTGTATTCAATAGTTCATAGCCGGACATTACTTATGTATTAAAACTTGTGTAAACTTTTAATAATAAATGGGTTCATGTATGCACCCCTTTCCTGTAAGGCAAAACGGCCACGCGCCTCCACCGAGTCGTTCGATTCACGGGAGGCAGCACCCCTGAAGTTGGTCGCCAGGCCATCTTCTGGGGTTCCTAAAGCTGCCCCCAGAAAGGACAGTACAAAAGGAGCTTCGTCTCCTTCACCCACTCCCAGTGTAGTCTGGGTGGCACGAAAACGGTGGATCCTCAAAAATAGTGACCAAAAACCTGCCTAAGGTTTTGAGGTGGAGGGAGGAAAAGACTCGCATGTCAAGCCCAACCTTCCCCAATAAGTTCTCGAAGGCGACAGCACCTTCAGTGCTTTGTCCGGCCAAGAGTGCCCAGGGTTCTGCCTCCGGGAAGCATACGGCCATTCCCGTGAGGGTCTTCTGTTCTAGGAGGGCCCTCGCGTCTCCTCCGAGCTAGGCCTGGAGGGCATATTCCTTCAATGGAATTGCCGTGGACTCCGGGTTAACTGGGAGGAGAGGCGAAGGCTCGTCTCGTCCCGTTCCCCGTTAGCTATTTTTCTGCAGGAGACCATGCTGGGTGCATACTCCCTGCCCACAATCCCTGGGTATAAAGGTTTTGAGAGCTGACCACCTCAGGATGGGGCCATGCGGGAAGATGTGCGATTTACACCAGGCATGATGTCTCCGTTCTTCTCTTCGCTTTAGATACCTCATTTCAGGCAGTAGCTGTGTAGCTGCACCTTGATAGGAGATATACTGTTTTTTTCGCGTACATTCCATCGTCAGCCAATCTCGACGCTGGGGATCTTCCGCTGTGCCGTGGCACGGTTGTCGAGGGCCCTTCTCTTGCTCGGAGATCTAAACGAAAGACACCCCTTCTGGGAAGAGTACTCAATTAATCACAGGAGTCAAGTCCTTGCTGACCTTATCGGCAAGCTGGAGATACGTGTCCTAAATGTGGATGAGTTTACGCATCACTTCCCAAGAACAGCTTAATTTTTCTTTCTCGTTCGATCTTTCTGCTCTTCGGATGCATAGCCTGTTTCGGGGTGTGGGGGTGTAGTCTATGACCTCCATGGTAGTGATCACTTACCCATTCAAATATCATTCTCTAGGCCACTGTCGCCCGAGAGCCCACGCCTGTCCTTTTTGGCACTGGCACGTTGTTTGGCATTTCAGAAAATAACAGATTTCTCTGTTTCATTCGAGGAGTTTAGGTCTGTATACGAATTCTTCTCCGGCAACCTCATCGCCGTGGGCCTAACTACTACGCCAAACGGTTTCGCGGTGATCAGCCGAGTGCAAGACGGTCATTAAGCAGAGGCCTTATACCTACATGCGCTGTAAGCGCCGCCCGAACTACTTCAGTGTCGGTAAAGTTGGTCGAGCTAGGGCTAGGACTAGGTTCCGGTATTTTCCAAGCACGCCCGTCGCTCTTCTTGGCGGGCATACGTGTCTTGACTTAACGGTAAGATCCCTCTAGCATATGCGTTGAAGCGAGTCCAAAGAATTTAGGGCACGTTCTCCAGGAGAATGGAACCGCAATCTCCGACCCCGCATCATTGGTGGAATCCTTCACGACCACTTTCTCCGCATTCTCTAGCCGGGACGCTGCCACGCCAGCATTCATTGCGCGTCGTGATGTCGCTGAAAGCCGCCGACTGGACTTTACCTTGAGGCGAAGAACTCTTCAACGACAGGTTCACTCTGAGTGAGTTGCGTTCCGCCCTCGCTTCGTGCGCGGACGCAGCCCCTGGTCCAGACGATGTCCCGTACGCCATGTTTAAATACGTGGGTGAGCAAGGCATGGCCTTTCTGTTAGATTTGTTCTACAGGATCTGGTTAGAGAGTATCCTCCCAGACTCCTGGCGAATCGCTTTTGTGCGATTTGTGCCCCCCCCCCTCCCACACTGGTTTCTCCATAACCTCTTGCGCATGCAAGTTGATGGAGAAATTGGTAAATGTTAGATTAGTCTTCTTTCTGGACAGCGGAGGCCATCTGTCTCCTGCACAGTGCGACATACTTAAGTTCCATTCCACGTCGGATGCTCTGCTCCGACTGGAAAATGCCGTCTGCGAGGCCTTCGTAGACAACACTAGGCCACGGTGTTTCTCGATCCGGAGAAGGACTATGATACCGCACGGCGATACGATATCATGAAGACTCTGACTCGATGGAGGCGAGGGAACACCTCTCAATCTTTATATGTTAATTTTTCCCGAGATCGTCGATACCACGTACGTATAAGGGGAAGGGGACCTCCCCAGCCCAATGGAACATAAAGAGGGTTTTCGGCACGGGAGTGTCCTCAGTTTCGCACTCTTTGCCCTCGGTTCTACTGGAAGATATTTTCACTACGCTCTATGTGTACAACTTTTCGATCTCTTTTAGCGCGGCCGAGATGCCAACTCTGGAGCGTCCACTCCAACAGGCATTGAACCGCGTCTCTCGCTATGTCGAAACGCACAGGCCTCGGGTTTCCTTGGCTAAAACTAAGGTGGTGCACTTCTGCTGCCATCCGCAGCTCCACCCTGACCGAGATTAGTTTCCTAAATGTGGTTGGCCTGGAAGTGGTAGACTCGCACCGTTTCCTTGGTCTTGTATTTGACCGACGCCTCACCTGGGAGGCTCATATTCGCAGCCTTAGGGTCTCTTGTACCCGCGTCATGGATATTCTCCGTTCCGTGACGTTCAGCGCTTGGGTCGCTGAAAGGGCTACTGCCTTACTTTTTTATTGATCCTTTGTTCGTTCGAAGCTCGACTACGGATGCGAGTTTTATGCATCTGCAGCTGACTCCGCCAGATTTACGGTAATCAATTCAATAGACTTTGGTGGATTCAGGACGGCGCACCAGCTCATAGACAGCTTGCTGTAAGAACAAAACTAAGAGGAACGTTTGACAACCGTATTGTCGCGCTAAATCATGCGATTGAATGACCCTCAAGATCCCCTGACTTAACACCGTGCGATTATTTCTTATGGGGATATCTAAAGAATAAAGTGTATTCTACTCCACCACAAGGCATCAACCAGTTAAGAGAGAGTATCACACGTGAAGTCAATAGACTTAAGGAAACTCACAAGTTAATCAAAAGAGTTGTTCAATCAATGCGATCAAAGGCGCAACTGTGCTTGGAAAGAAATGGAGGACATGTGGAAGGAAACGGTGCTTAGAAAATTAAAAAAACTAAAAAATGAATTTTATTACTCATATGAAGAGGTGTTTTTGTTAAAAATGGATTTAAATATATTTGTTGATTTTAAACTTCGAAGTTTGATTATTTTACTTCCTTGCGCAAACATAATTTTGATAGCCTCCACTAAACCCATTAGTGTATCAATATCGTAAAAGGTAATTCAATAAAATTTCAGGAATCGACAGATAAATAGTTGTTAAATTTGTTATATTTTGCAAGACTCAAAAACCTTTAATAGGTTTTGAGTTATACTAATTCAAAGTACGGTTAACTTTTTTTCTGGGACACCTTGTATATACGAGTATAAACGACCGATCTTTGCTTGGATTCCGCCTGAATCGAACACTGCTGACGTTCCTAGTGGTCGTAATTTGTGGATGCGGGTAGTGATGACTTCATTAATGACGTACTTGCCCTACCCTGACGTCAGCTCCAGGGTATAAAGGACGACGCGGGGTTCTTGGGCGGGTTCCTGCTCTGATCGTCTTACCTTTAAGTCCGCGCTTCGCGTGTATTCAATAGTTCATAGCCGGACATTACTTATGTATTAAAACTTGTGTAAACTTTTAATAATAAATGGGTTCATGTATGCACCCCTTTCCTGTAAGGCAAAACGGCCACGCGCCTCCACCGAGTCGTTCGATTCACGGGAGGCAGCACCCCTGAAGTTGGTCGCCAGGCCATCTTCTGGGGTTCCTAAAGCTGCCCCCAGAAAGGACAGTACAAAAGGAGCTTCGTCTCCTTCACCCACTCCCAGTGTAGTCTGGGTGGCACGAAAACGGTGGATCCTCAAAAATAGTGACCAAAAACCTGCCTAAGGTTTTGAGGTGGAGGGAGGAAAAGACTCGCATGTCAAGCCCAACCTTCCCCAATAAGTTCTCGAAGGCGACAGCACCTTCAGTGCTTTGTCCGGCCAAGAGTGCCCAGGGTTCTGCCTCCGGGAAGCATACGGCCATTCCCGTGAGGGTCTTCTGTTCTAGGAGGGCCCTCGCGTCTCCTCCGAGCTAGGCCTGGAGGGCATATTCCTTCAATGGAATTGCCGTGGACTCCGGGTTAACTGGGAGGAGAGGCGAAGGCTCGTCTCGTCCCGTTCCCCGTTAGCTATTTTTCTGCAGGAGACCATGCTGGGTGCATACTCCCTGCCCACAATCCCTGGGTATAAAGGTTTTGAGAGCTGACCACCTCAGGATGGGGCCATGCGGGAAGATGTGCGATTTACACCAGGCATGATGTCTCCGTTCTTCTCTTCGCTTTAGATACCTCATTTCAGGCAGTAGCTGTGTAGCTGCACCTTGATAGGAGATATACTGTTTTTTTCGCGTACATTCCATCGTCAGCCAATCTCGACGCTGGGGATCTTCCGCTGTGCCGTGGCACGGTTGTCGAGGGCCCTTCTCTTGCTCGGAGATCTAAACGAAAGACACCCCTTCTGGGAAGAGTACTCAATTAATCACAGGAGTCAAGTCCTTGCTGACCTTATCGGCAAGCTGGAGATACGTGTCCTAAATGTGGATGAGTTTACGCATCACTTCCCAAGAACAGCTTAATTTTTCTTTCTCGTTCGATCTTTCTGCTCTTCGGATGCATAGCCTGTTTCGGGGTGTGGGGGTGTAGTCTATGACCTCCATGGTAGTGATCACTTACCCATTCAAATATCATTCTCTAGGCCACTGTCGCCCGAGATCCCACGCCTGTCCTTTTTGGCACTGGCACGTTGTTTGGCATTTCAGAAAATAACAGATTTCTCTGTTTCATTCGAGGAGTTTAGGTCTGTATACGAATTCTTCTCCGGCAACCTCATCGCCGTGGGCCTAACTACTACGCCAAACGGTTTCGCGGTGATCAGCCGAGTGCAAGACGGTCATTAAGCAGAGGCCTTATACCTACATGCGCTGTAAGCGCCGCCCGAACTACTTCAGTGTCGGTAAAGTTGGTCGAGCTAGGGCTAGGACTAGGTTCCGGTATTTTCCAAGCACGCCCGTCGCTCTTCTTGGCGGGCATACGTGTCTTGACTTAACGGTAAGATCCCTCTAGCATATGCGTTGAAGCGAGTCCAAAGAATTTAGGGCACGTTCTCCAGGAGAATGGAACCGCAATCTCCGACCCCGCATCATTGGTGGAATCCTTCACGACCACTTTCTCCGCATTCTCTAGCCGGGACGCTGCCACGCCAGCATTCATTGCGCGTCGTGATGTCGCTGAAAGCCGCCGACTGGACTTTACCTTGAGGCGAAGAACTCTTCAACGACAGGTTCACTCTGAGTGAGTTGCGTTCCGCCCTCGCTTCGTGCGCGGACGCAGCCCCTGGTCCAGACGATGTCCCGTACGCCATGTTTAAATACGTGGGTGAGCAAGGCATGGCCTTTCTGTTAGATTTGTTCTACAGGATCTGGTTAGAGAGTATCCTCCCAGACTCCTGGCGAATCGCTTTTGTGCGATTTGTGCCCCCCCCCCTCCCACACTGGTTTCTCCATAACCTCTTGCGCATGCAAGTTGATGGAGAAATTGGTAAATGTTAGATTAGTCTTCTTTCTGGACAGCGGAGGCCATCTGTCTCCTGCACAGTGCGACATACTTAAGTTCCATTCCACGTCGGATGCTCTGCTCCGACTGGAAAATGCCGTCTGCGAGGCCTTCGTAGACAACACTAGGCCACGGTGTTTCTCGATCCGGAGAAGGACTATGATACCGCACGGCGATACGATATCATGAAGACTCTGACTCGATGGAGGCGAGGGAACACCTCTCAATCTTTATATGTTAATTTTTCCCGAGATCGTCGATACCACGTACGTATAAGGGGAAGGGGACCTCCCCAGCCCAATGGAACATAAAGAGGGTTTTCGGCACGGGAGTGTCCTCAGTTTCGCACTCTTTGCCCTCGGTTCTACCGGAAGATATTTTCACTACGCTCTATGTGTACAACTTTTCGATCTCTTTTAGCGCGGCCGAGATGCCAACTCTGGAGCGTCCACTCCAACAGGCATTGAACCGCGTCTCTCGCTATGTCGAAACGCACAGGCCTCGGGTTTCCTTGGCTAAAACTAAGGTGGTGCACTTCTGCTGCCATCCGCAGCTCCACCCTGACCGAGATTAGTTTCCTAAATGTGGTTGGCCTGGAAGTGGTAGACTCGCACCGTTTCCTTGGTCTTGTATTTGACCGACGCCTCACCTGGGAGGCTCATATTCGCAGCCTTAGGGTCTCTTGTACCCGCGTCATGGATATTCTCCGTTCCGTGACGTTCAGCGCTTGGGTCGCTGAAAGGGCTACTGCCTTACTTTTTTATCGATCCTTTGTTCGTTCGAAGCTCGACTACGGATGCGAGTTTTATGCATCTGCAGCTGAACGTGTATTACGGAAGGTGGGCTCGATCCACCACACCGGTCTTCGCCTGGCGACCGGTGCCTTCCGCAATTTCCCCATTGAAAGCCTACCTGTCGATGCTGGTGAGCTCCCACTTACTCTGCGCCGTGCAGCCAGCATAATTTGCCTGTACGCGCGAGCCCGGCGCCTTCCTCAGTTGCCGACAGATCCCACTGCATTTGCACCCGATCGCGACGGTGGCTATGCTACCGAGAGACGCCAGTCATACCCTAAGCCCTTTGGGTTTAGAGCTAGGTAACTCTTTCGAGAGCTAGGTATAGCTCTCGGACCGGTGGCGTCTCTGGACCTGCACATGACACCACCCGGGAGTGTCCGCCTCTGACTATTTGTCGCCACGCCTCTGCTCCCAAAGCTTGTACAGCGCTGAGAGGATTGCGTTCGGCCTTTTTGGAGGACACTTCGTGCCACTCTGGAACCGTGCCGGTGTATACGGATGGCTCCAAGTCCCAAGAGGGGAAGATCCATGCCGTATCTCTATATTTTAAATCAACGGGGGTCTGGCAGGCACTGCGTCTTTCTTTGCGGCCGAGCTGATTTCAATACACCGCTCGGTACGGGAGATAACGCGACGTGCCCGGTTCGGAGACCGGATTGTGATCTATAGCGACTCATAAAGCGCCCCGAATGTTCTTGGGGCATTGGAATCTCCGCATCCCCTGGTTAGCAAAATCTATGACCCCCACGGTTTTGGCAAGCTGGGCGGATATCGAAATTATCTTCTGCTGGATTCCTGGACATGTAGGAATTGAGGGGAATGAGCACGCAATGACCACGCCGATGACCACGCCGATGAGAGCGCCAAAGAGTGTGCGAGGCCTGCGTGACCAGACCACTAATTACATGACAGGAATACGAGCAGCTCTCTGGGCTGCTTGGCAAAAAAGACGGTCGAGGGGAACTTAAAGTTGCGCAGCGACTGTTCCATGAACCTACCCCCCAATGCCGCGACGGCTTCAGGTTGCTTTCTGTCGTCTCCTAATTGGACACATTCGTGGGACGCACCGCCATTTGATAGAGAGCTCGCCTGCGCCCTACTGTGAAGACTGCGTTGTCCCCAGACTGTTCGGCACATTCTCTTTGAATATCCCAGTCTGGGTTATCTTGGCACATGTTACCTGTCCCGGTATTGGGACGAGCTGGGTCGCTACCGCTTTTCCCTTATACTCGGGACAGATTCGTGCACACCGACATGTGGACTTTACGACTTTTTGGTCGAGGCTGGCATCCTCCAGTTTATCTGACCATTTTTATGTGTTTCTTTTTGTAGGTCGCATTTTCCCGTACTGGTGGAAGGCGGGCCTACCCCTGACGCCGGAGCACGCTTCCTTCTTGCGTTTTTGCGTTTTCTTGTTGTTATTTTTTTAGCATTTGTCTTTTTTATCGTCGTTATTTGTTATTTATATATTGTTATTTGTTACTTACATGTTATTTGTTTTTTTAATATAGCCTAGTAGTAAAGTGAGTTGTGTACGGCAACTTATGCCCACGTAGGCAGTCACCTGATGGGCTACCACAATGAAAAAAAATCGATGGTAGTAGGAGGGGACCCCTTCCATCAAGATGCGTTTTTTTCAGTCCTTGCACTAAGGTGCGGATAGGTTTTGCTAATAGGCATGTAATCAGAAATCTTGTGGTTTGCTAGCACAAAATATTCCTAACTCTTGCGACCATAAAATAGGAGTAAAGGATTTGTAATCTACACATATCCCCCGAGAACGGCAGCAGAGACGTGGTAAAGCGTTAAAGGAGGATATTCGCGCCTGTATGTTAACTCACACCGATCGGAAGTTGACCAGCGGTGGGTCGCTTCCTAAGGGCCGCAGTTTTCAGCTGAATAACTCGAGAGGAAGATAGGACAGAGCGCATCTCTTAGCAAGCCGTACTAGCCATCGACAAGATAGCTAGGATCTGAAGATCTGTCATGTCGCAAACCCAGAGACAGAACCTTAGGCTTATAATTGGCCTGGCAGCCATCTGGCAATAAAGCCCGCCCCCATAGGCAGTACATCCTTATTCACCCGAGAACGGCAGCAGAGACGTAGTAATGCCATTAGCCGCATAGAAGAGGTTATTGAAATAATACCGATCCTCTCATTATTCCCGCCCCACTGCCCAGGACTCTTGCAACCTGCGGCCGTTAAAGGGCGTTGTTTATAGCAGCGGTCGCCAACCTGTGATCCGTGAAAATATTTAGGTGGTCCACGGAAAAAATGTGTCATTATTTATATTTCATGAAGATTAAAAAAAAAATTACGATTAACAAAACTTATAGACATATATCAGTGGTTCTCAACCAGGGGTGAATTTCCTCCCCTGAGGGGGAATTTTAAGATTTTCAGGGAAAAATGAGTATCACAGATTGGCAGGCTCAAGCTGGCCCAAGGCCGTAGTAAACCCAGTGTGCATCGACCCGCGCTATTGATAGGTCACGCTAGGTTTTCTTTCCGCTAGCATGTGTGTACTCCAACGACAACCTAGTGACACGCATCTATAAATATCAATAATGTTTTCAGAGTTAATTAATTATCATTGTAAGTATTTATCAGGAAGGCCATGAAGTCCTGACTCACCTAGGATGTAGAAAGGAAGAATAAAGTTTGGGAAGCAACGACAACATTAGCTTAGGCTGGCCTTGAAACAGGCAATTTTGTAAGGGGAATACCATTCTTACATATGGTTATAGGGTGCATGGTCCAAAAAAGGTTGAGAACCACTGACATAGATTATACTTCTTTTTTTTAAAGCTACTTTTATTAGCGAAATTCCTGCTGAATGAGTGACTTTTTAGGTACTTTTGCAGGTGTACTTAGCGACATTTGAAAATGAGAGTTGGCATTAGAAAGAACATTCAAACTAGTGGCGAAAAGAAAAAACACAAAATATCAAGAAAATATGAATCAATCTACTTGAAATTTGGATTTATTCAAGAACCTGGTAGTGAGCTGGACCTACGGGACTCTTTGTATTATGTTTTGTGATAGTTTATCTAACGATGCCATGAAACCGTCAAAACTTCAAAGACACTTACAATCAAAACACCCAGATTTAGCTAAGAAACCACTTGAATATTTTCAAAGAATGCATGAAGGTATGAATAAACAATTAGGTGCTTTAAAAAATATGGTTGTTGAATATAAGTCCCTATTAAAGGCTTCCTACTTGATAGCACATTAAATTGCGAAAAATAAAAAGCCATATACGATTGGAAAAGACTTAATTAAACCTTGCATGTTACAAGCCTGTGAAGCAGTTTTGGGAAAACAAGCTGTCCAAAGACTGAAGGTAATTCCTATGTCTGCTAACACTGTTAAGCACAGAATTGAAGAAATGGCTAAAGATATTGAAAATCAAGTTATAAAAATGGTAAAAAATCACCATTTTATTTAATTCAACTTGATGAATCTATGGACGTAAGTATAACAAGGCACTTCTCTTTTGTTTTGTGAGGGTTGAGTGCGAAGGAGAATTACAGTAAGAACTTCTTTGCTCACTCAACTTGCCAGGCAGAACTTCTGCCTTTGAGATTTTTGCAGCACTTGATAGTTATTTCCTGGAACACAGAATTGAAAGGAAAAATGTATTGGAATATGTACAGACGGTGCTTCAAACATGACTGGACATCGCTCAGGAGTTGTTGCAAAGGTAAAAAATGCTAGTCACCAAGACATTTTGTCTACGCACTGCATTATACATCGTGAGCATCTTGTGGCGAAAAAAGATGTCCCCAGAAATACACGAAGTATTATCAGATGTTATTAAAATCATAAATGAAATTTGACACAAAGCGCTGAATTCTCGAATATTTGAAACCCTCTGCGAGGAAATGGGTTCCTAGTATACTCACCTTCTTCTTCACGCTGAGGTAAGATGGCTTTCGAGGGGCAAAATACTGGCCTGACTGTTCGTCCTGTGTGAAGAAATTAAATTATTTTTTCAGCAGCAAAAAAATCAGAAATTTCAAGAACTCTTGTCCCACGATGAGTGGGTATCCAAGCTTGCATACCTGGAAGATGTTTTTTCTCTGTTAAATGAACTAAACATATCTTTGCAAGGACAACTTAAGGACGTGTTTACAGTACGAGGTAAAATAGATGGTTTTCGAAAGAAAGTATCACTGTGGCAAACGCGGTTGGCAGAAGGAGATCTACAAATGTTTATAGATTTGGATGAATACATGGGAGAAAAGGGTCTCAACCAGCAAGTGGTATCCATTATTCAACAGTACTTACAGTCACTGACAGAATATTTTGATTTTTATTACCCAAGTGAAGAAGATCCTAGGCCTGGAAATATGTGGATAATAGATCCATTTGTAGCTAATCGAAGAAAGCAAATTAAACATGAATGAAAAAGAAAGCCTCATCGATCTATCTTGTGACCACAGTCTTAAAGCTAAGTTCCAGTCATCTTTATCAAGACCTCATTTCTGGCTCTCTGTAAAAAATGAATACCCATCACTGAGTGAGGAAGCAATGAAAATTTTGATTCAATTTTCAACAACATATTCATGCGAAAAGACATTTTCATCAGTCACAGTAATTAAAACTCGGTACCGCTCTCGGCTTGAAATAGACGCAGCTCTCCGTCTTGCAGTGACGTCATTGGAGCCGAATCTCCACATACTGATGTCAAATAAACAGCAACAACCATCACACTAAAAATGGGTAATATTTAACTAAACTTCAGCGGTTTTTTTTTAATAATTACTATATAACTTTTTTTACCTTTAATGTGTGTATTTCGTATTAAAAAAATAAAACTTTTATGATTAATATTGTATAAATATATTTGCAGTACCTTTTAATCTAAATTCATATTAGTGGTCCGCCAAATAAAAAAATAGACATTTAGTAGTCCATTAAGTTCTAAAGGTTGGCGACCACTGGTTTATAGTAGTTCCAACGTCTCTCTTCTGACACGACACAAGGTAACTGGTCAAGCCCTTAAATCTGGATTAAGTAGATAAAAAAGGGGATACTCTTAGAAAAAGGGGTGTATAGAGGCACATTGGGGACGCACCAGCTTCCCCAGGCCCCATTAAATAGTTCGTCAACTCAGTGAGTTAGGCCTTCCCTAGAAGCACTCGAGCAGGGAGGCCGTGACGCTCCTCTAGTTCCTAAGTGTAGCAGTCTACACAAGCTACTCCCCTGCGTGGCTCTCATCCTGTCACCTATTTTTCCATTCATATCTCTTACAACCAACTCAATCCACCACTCTTTCTGGGACTTCCCTGAACCTCTCTTTCTTAACATCACTTATATCATTCTATGGCCCATACGCTACAACCACGCAAAATTCCACCCCGATATCTCAATACCCTAAGGATTAAAGTGGATAATTTCTTCAGTACCGCGTCCAATCCCAGTGTAAGTGGGCACATTTTTTCCTTTGTAGGGATCATGTTGCATATACGGTGCGTGTCGAGTCAGACACGTGTATGCAGGTAGGTCTATCAACACACTTCATGGCATATATAACCAATCACAAAATCTCTTCTATTAACAATCGTTCGCAGCATAACTTCAACTTCCATTAAAAAGCCACATAGGAGGAGCGGTCAATAAGTTTTGCAATTTGGATATAAGGAAATGAGATATGAGGAAATGTGTTTTATTATTTTTCAATATAACTACCCTCGACTTCAATGCACTTGCGCCACTTGTCCCTGAGACTTTAAATTCTCGACAACCAGAAATCTCCCGCTTGCTGTTCAATCCACTCCTGGACATCTTCATCGTCCCCAAAACCGGCGTCCACGCAGTGCAGCCTTGAGCTGGCGGAATAAAAAGTAGTCGCTAGGGGCCAGATCTGGACTGAAGGGGGAATGGTTGAGCTCCTCGAATCCGCACTCACGCAGTACAGCTTGTGCAACTCTGGCCTTGTGGACAGGGGCATTGTCGTGGAGGAGCAGGACACCGCGTGTCAACTTGCCAAGCCGCTTCTGACGGATGCACTTCTTCAACCCAGCCAGTTCATCGGCGTAATATTGGCCTGTGAT
Source organism: Ceratothoa steindachneri (assembly GCA_963969495.1). Classification (NCBI taxonomy): domain Eukaryota; kingdom Metazoa; phylum Arthropoda; class Malacostraca; order Isopoda; family Cymothoidae; genus Ceratothoa; species Ceratothoa steindachneri. The sequence continues at coordinate 156,717,384 of OZ018330.1, forward strand.
GGTCCTTCCACGAGGCACATAGTCCACCATCAACACTCCCTCAGAATCCCAGAAGATGGTGGCCATGATCTTCTCGGCTGAGGGTTGGGTCCGGAACTTGATGGGGGTCGGAGAGCCCATGTGCTTCCAGGCCATGCTTTCGAGCTTGGTCTCGGGATCCCAGTCTGGACCCAGGTTTCATCACCTGTCACTATGCGTGACTCGAATCCCGGCGGGTCTTTGTTGTACAGGAGCAGCAGCTCCTCCGAACTTTGACGACGTTGAAGTCGATCATGGGGCGTCAGGTTTCTAGGGACCCAGCGGGCAGAGACCTTGGTCATAGCTAAATTGTCGTGGATGATGTTCATAACACTCCCATGTGATATGCCATGTTCTCGCTCGGTTTCTCCCACCTTCACCTGTCGATTTTCGAGGATCCTCCTCTCTACACGGGCCACATTGTCCTCGTTAGTCACGTCTGACGGGGGTCCTGGACGGGGGTCATCTTCAAGGGACTCACGACCATGGCGGAACTCCCTATTCCAGCGAGCAATGGTTGCATAGGAAGGGGCGGCGTCGGTGTACACTGCAGCCATGTGTTCATGGATCTCTTTTACATTTTTGCCTTCCTTGGTCAAAAATTTGATCACTGCGCGGTGCTCAACCTTCTCCATTGTTGAAAAATTTGTTACTGACGATCTGCGATGAGCTACTGCTTCTTAAATAGACGAAGCAGGAGCGTGCGACTGCAGGTCCTGACTTGTCATAACTTGTCCTGACCCCCCCTTAAACAGCCATCCCCCTTCCTCTATTTTTCCCTACCGATTCGCAAAACTTATTGACCTCCCCTCGTAATAACAACACATTAGAAATACCTTATGTTGCTATACATAGTATCAGGTATGATGTTAGCCTGCGTGCCACAGCTGACATCCCCACTGCTGCCTTTATGAATGCTATCTTGATCACTTAAAAGGACAAGAGACATAGTTGATCACTAAAAGTCAAGAGGACCCAAGAAAAAGTTATGAGATTCCTGGATCAAGATTTTGATGAACTTTGCCTAAAGGGTAAAATTGACTGAATCTTCTATGACGGCCATCAAGATACAACTAAGTTATACTGAAAGGAAAGTAGACAATTCAGATCGTCAGTTCCTCAGCATCATCAAAGAAGGGCATGTTTTGTGTGTAATGAGGTGTTAAAATGAGGTCTTACATAGGAATTATATTGGCCACAAATTACCTCTTTATATGATACATATTTTTTATAACATTTTTTTCTTGGCGTCAAGGCATCCCTTGAATTGATACGATTTTGCATTCCTGACAATTTAGAAGTAGTTGGACGACTATATACAAGGAGTGGTTTGACAAGAAGAATCACTATACAGTAGCGGCCATAATGATTCGGGCACTTAGGTTTCCATCACAAAACATACAGTTGCTTCAACCCAAATAATGGTAAGTAATGCATTATAAATTACAGATATAAAATAAGCTTGGCTAGAAGATGTAGGTACATGTACAATATACATGTTAGAATAGATGAAACGGCAAGTTACCTCCAAGAGCCTTTTTATTCCAAAAATATGGTGGTCAAAATGATCCGGACAGCGTGATTCTATTACTTCTATCTTTGAGACAATCAACTAATTTATGGTGGTAACTTACTTCCATGAACTCTTACCACTTTCATTCATTATCTTGTCAAGTTTCGAGCAGCAAACATGCCTAGGGGATCCACTACACATGCCTATATCCAGGCGATAATTGTTAAGCTATGTCAAGTAGATCATCTCTCCATCAGAGCAATAGCTGAAAGGGTTAACCCTCCCCCCCCCAAAAAAAAAAAAATGTCTTACATAATATTATATCAATTAACGAAACCACAGGCTTTTGTATTAGTGGATTTTCTACTGGTAGGCCTACGAAAACCTTCAAGGGACATGACCAAGCCATCGTCCGTATTTCAAAAAAAGGACCGATACAAGACAGGAGTCACGATTTCCCGAGAAGTACATGAAACTATGGGTATTAGTGTTTCCTCGAAAACGGTATCACGCCACCTGCCGGAAAGATATTTAAAAATTCGCACATCAGCAGTCAAGCTATTGACCAGTCCTAAGAACAATAAAGCTAAATAATTATCCTTAGCCACTAAGCAAGTTCTATGGACAGAAGACCAATGGTCCGAAGTACACTTTAGCGATGTATAATTTGTTTGGTTCAGATGGTAGGAGGTTCGTCTGTCGAAGACCTGGTGAAAGATTATCCGTGAACTGCACAAAGAGCAGTGTCAGGTTTGGTGGAGGAAGCGTTATGGTGTAGAGCATAATTTTGACGGAAAGTACTGGCCCACTTGTCTCCGTGCAGGGCAGACAATGCTCAAATGTATAAAGAACTTCTATATGAGGGCCGCCTCTGCCCAATCTGCCATTTTTTATGCAGGATAATGCACCTTGCCACATGGCAAAGTTAACCTCAGAGTTAGGGCTTCAATCCGATTGAGACAGTCTCACTGTCGAAGAACTTTGGGAAATATTACAAGAGGAAAGGAGAACCCCCCCCCCACCCGAAGAATGCCTTTGGTTAGTGCGCTTCTGTGGCAGAAGATGTCAGTGTGTAAGATGCTAAAGATATAGCGTACGAGAAGTGCAGGCGAGCGGCTTAAAAGCTTTGTTTGAATGAGGGTTTTTGAGAGTCAGGATGGCCGAGTGGATTCGCCGCTGGCTAACAGTGGTCCAGCGACGCGGGAAGCTGTTCGCAACTCGCCTACGCTAAACCTTTTCTTTGCCCCTTTTCCTACTCTCCTATATCTACAATGGTGCCCAGACCCGGGAGGGGGAGAGTTAGCCCTTATATAACATTTTGTAAGTAAATTAGATGATATAAATTGATAACAGAGTTGAATGGGTCTGTAAATGAGACAAAAGAATCAAGCATTAATGCAGGATTCTTTTGGGAAATATTTAGCCTAATAATTACAATTCAAATATTTGCAGACCTGTTCACCGATGCAGCAGCAAAGCGAATGAAACATGGCTTAATTTTAAGACGCTTGGGAGAGCGGGTGTACCAATCCAATTTACTTACAATTTACCAATTAATATTTGCCAATCAATTTACTAATCTATTTACCAATTATAATCCAATTTACCAATTAATATTTGCCAATCTATTTACCAATCAATTTACCAATTTACTTATTATCACTTTACCCAATCTAATTATCAATCATTAATTCTTATACTCAATTTACCAATTACTATTTATAATTTATCAATCTATTTACCAATCAATTTACCAATTTATTCATCCAATTACTCACCAATCCAATTTACTTACAATTTATCCACTCATAATACAATTACTATTTATCCAAACTATTCACCCAATCTAATTATCAATCATCATTTGTTATACTCTAATTACCAAACAATATTTATCAATTGTAAATCCATTCCCGTTAACTCATTCAAATTTAATTCACGCGTAATTCTCAATACAATCATAAACTGTTACTGTATAAATTCACCCTTAAATAATCTAACTGTTTATTCAATAATATATATTTTCTTAAACAAAAAAAAAATGTAGATATAGGAGATAGGAAAAGGGGCAAAGAAAAAATAATAGCTGGACCACTGTTAACCAGCGGCGAATCCACTCGGCCATCCTGAGTCTCAAAAAGGACTCATTCAAACGAAGCATTTAAACCGCTCGCCTGCACTTCTCGTACGTTATACAACCCCCCTCCTAGAAGCGGAGCGTATTTTGAAGAAAATGAAGAGAGCCCGTTTGGAAATGTTATCCAAGGGCTAACGCTCCCCCTCCCGGGTCCAGGGCACCATTGTAGATATGGGAGAATAGGAAAAGGGGCAAAGAAAAAATAATAGCGTAGGCGAGTTGAAACAGCTTCCCGCGTCGTTGGAACACTGTTAGCCAGCGGCGAATCCACTCAGCAATCTTGAATCTCAAAAGACTCATTCAAACGAAGCTTTTAAGCCGCTCGCCTGCACTTCTCGTACGCTATAAAGGTCTACACACCAAGTATTAATATATTATAACAACCAAAAATTATTTGTTGAGTAACATATCATTGTAACTTCTTATCTATTTTTTGGTGTTATCTGTCCGGAGCATTTTGACCACCATATTTTGGGAATAAAAATGCTCTTTTTCACGTAACTTGCAATTTCATCCATCCTAACATGTAGAAATTATAACATGCTTATTTTATATCTGTAATTTATCATGCATTACTTACCATTATTTGATTTGAAGCTACTGTAAGTTTTGTGATGGAAACCTGTGTCCAAATCATTATGGCCGCTACTGCATACAAGGACTGTTTGCTGTTTTAGTAATACAATTCATTACATTTTTTTGGATGATTTTCTAAAGTGGAGTTGAAGTGGTTGAGATTATCTCGACAGGTGGTTCAACTAGAATTCATGGTTGAGAACCTATGCCATGCGTGCTCAAAGTGTCGCGTTTACATTTTTCATCACGCGAAACTCAGTCTTTAAATAAAAAAAAATCCAGCTTCATCACAAAGTTTTGGGTTTCACCTTAATAAAATACAATATTATTACCAACAATAATGATTAAAATAAAATGATAAAACAAACAGGCAACACATTATGCTAAATTTGAAGAACATCCCCACCAATTATTTCAGGTTTTTCAAATGTATCTTTCTTACGTTTGTAGGTGTCATGAACACGAATATAATGTTCAATACCGCCGCAATTAATTACTTTCTGGATAAAAGGTTTGCTTTATTTATAATTAATTTAATTCAATCAGAGTGCCCAGAGCGTACTACAAAACCACCCGATGAAATTGGAGCGCTTCACGACGTAGGACAATCCACCTTTAAATTCGAGCCTAATGCTAGGCTTTCGAATTCTGTATATTGCGCGTTCATTAAAAATAAGTTGGTATGGGAGGGCGAAGCGTCCCCCCACCCTCATTTCGAAAATAATTAATCAGCTTACGGTTCGAATTCAAATGCGGTTGCCAGGCGTCCTTAAACGCCCCAATATTCATTGTTTCTGTGCACTGGCAAAGGAGGGATACGCGCGCTCGGGCACTCTGAGTGAATTAAATTAATTATAAATTAAGTAAATCTTTTATCCAGAAAGTAAGTGAATTGAGGTGATATTGAATATCATATTCATGTTCATGACACCTAAAAGCGTTAGAAAAATACATTTCAATTCCTGAAATAATTGGTGGGGAATGTTCTTAAAATTTACCCAGAGTAGTAATTAACAAGAAACAAATGTTATTAAAAGCCATATCATTCTACAATTATATTGGTCCTGTTTGGCCCTTTTAAAATGGCTTTTTACAATTTGATAAACTCGAAAATAACTTTATAAATCAAACATTGACACGAGATGGCAAAAAGTTCACAATTATTGCTTACCTTTAGCTGAATTTTAAAACAAAGTACAATTTAACTTACTCGTCTATGGGTGTGTATACTAAAATTACACTTGAACTCGATTAAAAATATTCATACAATCAACATGGTAAAACGACCATTGATTAAGAATTCATCGACTAAAGTCGCTAAATTTTCGATTCATTTAACCTTACATAATCTATAATAATTTCTTTTAAATAAGCATGTAAGCATTAATAAGGGCACATTAATTTCGTTAAGATTATGTGGTGGGATATTATGGTAAGTTTACTTAAGTTACTCATCCGCGTTTCGTCAAAAAAATAATAGAAAATTTACATTGAAGGGAGACTCAAATATAGAACAGAGATTGGAGTATTAAATAGTTCAATTTTCAAATAATAAATGTTTCTTTAACGTAATACTTGCAATTAACTATATCACGAAAATTAAATATATTAGTTAAGAATTTCTCTATAAAATTGTGTTAATGATGGGATAGTGAAAAGTTTGCTTTTTATGTGGGCATTTGCTGTGGGTTGATTTTTCATACCCCGCCCCACCGTCGTTCAAGAGGAATTGTAAAAGTTTGTTTAGACTAATGTAGGTCGAAGTTTACCCCCGCCGAAGATAATTTCATCCTAAAAGAAAAATGAGGACGGCGATATGCATTCCCCCCCCCAAAAAAAAAAAAACTTGAATAACAAGCATACTGTGAACTAAGGGTAGAGCAAGACAGACGCGGATCCCTTAGGGACTAAGGGGCTCAAAATTTCAGACCCATTTATGTTTATATTTCTTTTTTAAGCCGGAATTGTATTCTTCTATTCATAAAAGTTATGTAATAATATAGAATATATATAAAAATAGCGTTTAAAACCGTTGCGATCGAATGTATCTTATATGATACATGACTAAAATACAGGTAAATAATTAAATAATGATTTAATTCATTATTATACCTTAGCTGACGTCCATAATTTTCTGATGTGGGTAGAAAAAATCGAATCAGAGTGTTAGTGTTCACTCAAGTGTGAAATCATGGTATTTATTATCAATGCTGTGTAAGATAACCATTATTCATCATCATCAATGCCATTTTCTAAGATTCCTCAGAGAAAGTAATTCAGGTTAGCCCCCCCCCCCATCAATTTTTATCCTGGATCCACCACTGAAAGAAGCGATAACTTCAAACAAATGGGATACGGCTTGGAAGCCGACCCCCTCATGGGACTTGGAGCCATCTGTATACACTGGCAAAGTTCCAGCGTGACACGAGGTGTGCTCCCAAAAGATCGAATGCATTACTCACAGTGCTGTAGAAGCTTTGGGAGCAGATGTGTGGTGATAAATAGCCAAAGGTGGTACCCTCCAAGGTGGCGTCCTTGGCAGAACCAGGGGTGCCACCGGCCCGAAAGCTATACCTAGTTGTCTAATGAGTTTCCTAGCCCTAAACTCGAATCGCTTAGGGTATGACTGACGTCTCTCGGCGGCATAGGCACCGTCTAAATCAGCTGCGGATGCAGTGAGAGCTGCTGGCATCTCCCCAGCATTCACAAGTAGGCTCTCAATGGGGGAAGTGCGGAAGGCACCGGTCGCCAGGCGACCGTAGTCGAGTTTCGAACGAACAAAGATTGATAAAAAAGTAAGACAGTAGCCCTAGCCTCGCCCCAAGCGCTAAACATCAAGGAACGAAAAATATCCATGCCGCGGGTAAAAGAGACCCTAAAGCTGCGAATATGAGCCTCCCAAGTGAGCCGTCGGTCAAATACAAGACCAAGGAAACGGTGCGATTCAACTAATTCCAGACGTACCCCATTGATTAAAAAGTCTGGGTCAGGGTCGAGCCGTGGATGGCGACGGAAGTGTACCACCTTAGTTTTGGCCAAGGAAAACCAAAACTTGTGCGGTTCGGCATAGCGAGAGACGCGCTTCAATGCCTGTTGGAGTAGACGCTCCATAGTTGGCATCTGGGCCGCGCCAAAAGAGATCAAAAGGTCGTCTACGTAGAGCGTAGCGTGAACATCTTCCGGCAGCTCCACGGTGATGCAGTTGATGCTCAGGGCAAAGAGTGTGACACTGAGGGCACTTGCCTGTGGGGCAACCTCTCCTGCTCCATTGGGCCGGAGAGGGCTCCCTCTACCCGTACACACAATCGATGATGCAGACCGGCATTTTCCAGTCGGAGCAGAGAATTTGACGTGGAGTGGAACTTGCGGAAGCCGCACTACGCAGAAAAAAAGGCTAATCTAACATTTACCAATTTCTCCATCAAATTGCACACGCAAGAGGTTAGAGAGATTGGGTGGAAACTGGCAGGAGTAGAGTGATCTCTACCTGGTTCGCGAAAGGCAAGCACAGTAGCGATTCAGCAGGAATCTGGGAGGAGACCCTCCAACCAGATCCTGTTGAACAAATCTATTAGAAAGGCCATGCCTCGCTCACCAAGTTGTCGAAGCCTGCGGAGAAAGCGGAGAAAGCTGTCGCGAAGGATTCCGCCACGGAGGCTGGGTCCCAGATTGCTGTCCCATTCTCCTGGATAACGAAAAGGGGTCCTGAGAGAACTGGCCCCGAATCATTTTGACTGTCTCCCACACCTCTGCTAGAGGGGTATTTCCGTTAAGTGAAAACACGTATGCCTGCTAGCAAAAGCGGCGGGTGTGCTTCGAAACATACCAGAGCCTAGCCCTACCTCAACGAAATTCACCAAGCGTGAAATCGTTCAGGCGGCGCTTATAGCGTATGTAGGCATAACGCTTCTGTTTGGGGTCCACCTCACACTCGGCTGACCACCACTGAAGCGGTTGACGTGCAAAACGGCCCGACGTTCTAGGAATATTACATAGGCCCACGGAGATGAGGTTGCCGGAGAAGAACTCAACAACCTTTTCTACCAATCTAAACTCCTCTACTGAGACAGAGAAATCAGTCATTTCCTGAAATACACACCACCGCGTCCGCGCCAGCACTACCAGGGTGAGCTTTCAGGCAGCAGAAGCCCATAAAATGATATTTGAATAGGAAAGTGATTACTACCATGGAGGTCATCGACTATCTCCTACGCAAAATCAGGTTGTGCATCCGGAGAGCACAACGACAGATCGAGACAGGAAAATGAAGCGGTTCTCGGGCAGTGATGCGTAAACTCATCCACATTAAGAAAACCTATTTCCGACTCGTCATTCATGTCGGCAAGGACCTGACCCTGGGATTGATGGGTAGTATCTCCAGAGGGGTTGTCTCCAGTTCAGTTCAAGTCCCCGAGCAAGAGAGAGAGGGCCTATGCAAACGTGCCCCAACGTGGCGGAAGTTCCCCGCGTCGAGGTCAGCTGACAATGGAATGTATGCAGAAATAACAGTATCCAGGTGCAGTTGTGCAGCTACTGCCACAAAGGGTGTTTAAATCCGAAGATAAAACGGGGACATCATGCCCAGGGTAAATGGCGAAAATCCCTTATACCCCAGGAGCGTGGGCAGGGGGCACGCGCCCAGCATGGTCTCCTTGAAAAAAGGGAAAACGGTAGGTGACGAACCTGCTCAGCTCATCCTAGTTGGCCCACAGTCCGTGGCAATTCCATTAAAGGAATATGCCCTCCAAGCCTAGCTTGGGGGAGATGCAGGGGCCCTCTTCGAAGAGAAGACCCTCACGGAAATGGCCGTACGCTTCCCGGAGGCAGAACTACGAGTGCTGTTGGCCGAGCAAATTGATGAAGGCGCTGTCGCCTTCGAGGACTTATCGGGGTAGGTTGGGTTTGCCATGCGAGTCCTTTCCTCCTTCCGCCTCGAAATCTCAGGCAGGCGGGGCGGGATGGCTTCGGAGTCGGGGTCCTTGCTTTAGAGGATCCAGCGCCTTTGAGTTACCCAGCTTAGCACTCTGTGTGAGCGTAGGAGCCAAAACTCATTTAGTGCTGTCCCCCTTTTCGAAAGGCAGCTTTAGAAACCCCAGAAGATGGCCTCACGACGCACTTCGGCAGCGTTGCCTCCTGTCAGTCTAACAATCGGTCGGAGGCACGCGACCGTTTTGCCTTATGGGAAATGGTCATGCTGGGGAAAGTAGGGGAAGCCTTGGTTTTAGCCCTGGCTGGATGTGAAACCTTTATACCTCCAGCTCTATCAGGGGAGCACCCGGTGTCGGAAGAACCTGCAGAATGGTTGCGAATGAAGGTGAGAACGATTGTGCTCGTAGGCCTAGATGGGCCAGGAGCAGAGGGTGTCTTTCTTAGCATTGAGTAATAAGACGTCCTGGGCAGAGACGGGCGCGCTAGGACCAAATCCTCAGCCTCGTAAAATGAGACCTGAACGGCCAGGATTTCCTTCTCAATGAGATATGCACCACATTGCTTCGAGGAAGCGGGGTTGTGGCTCTTCGCATTTGGCACACTTGGTCACACACGACTTGGACTTAACGTGTGCGGCCTTGGAGCAACTTACACAAAGTTCGGGTAACCCCGAATTCTTGCGCGATTAGTATGGCCGAATTGGTGACAGTAATAGCACATCCTCGGCAGTGAGGCGAATGCCTTCATGCGGTACCGATACCAACCGGCACGCACCCACTCAGAGAGGTTATCACAATTAAACGTGACAAGGAGTGTATGGGTGAGTCTCGAGGTCCCTCCCTGTTTTCTCAGCACACGCTCGACTTTGAGCGCTCCATGGTCGGCCAGCTCTTAAGGTGATGTCATCTATGGAGTAGTCCACGAGTTCCCTCGCATAAACTACTCTTTTCACGAAGTTTATGGGCTCCTTATGGCCACCCACTACCACCTAGGACATCACAGGTCCCAATGCTTATAGTGTCTTTGGTCGGGGAAGAGAGGGGGCACGTACTATGACACCCCCCCCCCCTCTAAGCTTAATATGCAAGCCGCAGGTCTTTAGAGGACAGGGTCCGGCGGGCCCTATCTTCCCTCCTCATCCTGAGGGGGTTGGCCCTATCGTGCCGCTCTCACCGGGAGCGGTCAATTATGGGCAGCTTGCCTTTCTTGGCAGTCAGTCCCCTTAAAAAGTACAGGGTTGACTGCCGCTCGTGAAAGGGAGTGAGGGAAGTCACCTACACCCATAGGCAAAGGAGAGGAGTAAGCAGCCTCCTCTCTGGTTGAAGAGTTTTTGAGGGTCCCCTGTAAAAGCACAGAGAGGAGACCTCCATTTTTTCGGTGGAGTTGCCCGGGGGCGCTCCGTCGATTTTACAGGGGACAGTAGAGGGAGATTAATTTTTTTGGTCTTCATCATTTGGCATTGTGACCCTATTTATTCTACCAGATGTATACGCTAATCACCCCCACGCAGTAGCCCGTTCTGCGAGGGGTGAATAGGGGGCCGGCAGAACCAGCTACGCCATTTGAGGCAACTCCTCCCACCTAGTGACCTGGCAGCCCATGGGCATGTCGGCTCCACCTTGGGCACGGCGTAAAATGGATAGAGATTGAAAGGAGGAAGGGAAGGTGTAGATGGGGAGGAAGCAGGTTGTTAAAAACCCACTACCCCAAACCGGAGCTCAGGGGAGAGGAGACGTTGTTCCTTCCCCTCTCAGCCCCGATCTGGGATAGTTGGGTGAGATAAATTAGAGGTCGGCCAGAGAAAGCTGAAGGATAGGTTGTAGGGAAAGTGAGGAAGTAAGGTAGAAACACAGGCTGTCTGAAAGAAGGAGAAGATGCTAAGCTAGGGCCGGACGGGGCGCTGAGTTCCGTCAGCACGGCAGCCAGGACCGCAAATCGTCGCGCCCCTTACGGGGTTTTCATTACTAAAAATTGTACTTTCGGTATCTTGGTATCTTGCAGATGTCGCTCAAAAAGATATTGATCTCGCCTGAAGTTTAGAACTCCAAGATTGACTCTCGTCGAAGACCCTGACTAGAGAGACAAACTGACGGTTCGACCATCAGCAGCCCGAAGCTAGTGAAAAGAAGAGATCAAAGACTGGTAGGGATAGGCGGTAGGTAGGTAAGTAGTTATGGCCATTGACATGCGAATCAGAAAATGCCAACACCTTAAATAAGTTAGATTTTAGCAGTGCTGATAATTTTCGATCTTTTCTACCGTTATGTTTTGTTGTATGGTTAAGTTTAAGTTAGGATGGTTTACAGTTAAACTGCAAAGATTAGAGACATAATCTAAGAACGAGGCCCAGCACCTGTTAGACATTGGGACCTAACAGCAGCCCGATAGGAGCTAAATGCCAACATTAATGAGGGAAAAAATAACATAATATGGGACGAAATGATAAATAGGATAGACGGTGAACTTAATACAACACAATTATGGAGACAAACAAACAAACATCATGAGAGGTATCTCAAAATCGCAAGATCGATGGGGATAAGACCACCGAAGATCCAGCGGAAAGGAACAGAACTTCTGAAGTTTTGGGAGGACAATTTTCCTCATGAAAACGAAAACTTCAATAGCGGTCACAAGGCTAAGATAGTCAAGTTCCTCAACGAGCATCAGCAATATAACATATCGGAACACACCTCGTTAGACGACAGATTTGACTTACGAGTTGAACGCATGACTGGCAGAATTGAAATCATATTAGACAACACCAAACAAAAGGCTTCAGAGGAATCTGGGATAAAGAGAGAGAACTTAATAAGAGTACCAGACCCCGTCAAAGAATGCATCGTAAGTATTTTAAACGAAAAACAAGATGCATCCATTTGGCGGACGATGTTACGCTTATCACTTGCAGACCATATAAACATGCATCTACAATAGCTCGGACGACTGCCGCTGAGATAAGAAACGTCAATGAGTTCGAACAGAGGCGGAGAATTTGTACGAACAGAAATAAATTCAAAGCTATTATTATCGAACGCACAAGGCAGATTTTGCTACATGACGACAATATCTACAGATATCATCACATTAAATACAGCGAGCAAAACAGCCACATTGAAGCCACAACGAATCCATAACAATGGAGTTTCCATTACTAACACAAGAAAAGGAAACAGGATAAGGCAATCAGTACTCCACCAAGGGATTAATCTAAAACTAGTTAACCTAACTATTCCATACAGGCATGCACTAGAGAAGAGTGAACTAAATTATGTTCTCGTGAAGCCAGAAACCTTAGAAGAGGAAACTTCTGTACTGCGTGATCAACATCGCAAGAGGACCCGGAACCGCTATATTTATATGTATTAAATAAATTCTGCGATAGTTAGTTATTTATTATTGTAGGGAAATAGGCAAACAAAACAGAGAATTTTGAGCCACATTAGTGAGAATATTAGTTGTTTATTTTAATACCTATGTATTAAAAAAATGTATTGCGCTATGCTTAACAAATCAGCCATTAGTAGTTGTCATTGGTTAATTAATTGATTATAACAAAAGCATACATACGTAATAAACAAGTAGGAGTAATTTATATTACAATAATAAGCAAGAAAAGCGAGAGAAAAAATTAAATTCTCTAAACAGCATTTCATAAAAAGAGCGAACACGCTATCATCCTTTAATCTCCCCGGTCAATATACTAAATAAAAAAAATCAGCAATAGTAATTTAATAGTTATAAAAGTTAATTCTTAATGAACCATCCTATGTAATTGTAACACTAAATCAACTAGAAAACGACTACAATTTAATATAACGAGGTTAATTCAAATTTTACATCTTTTTACGAAAACAAGTTGGCTATGACCGTAGATTAATTCGCCTCCTTCCTGTTTACTATTTTTGTCATCAAAAAGTCTGCACTAGTTAAGCTTATTGGTTAATTTGAGCATTATGCAGGCCCTCGATTTTAGGGATAATATATATATATATATATATATATATATATATATATATATATATATATATATATATATATATATATATATATATATATATATATATATATATATATGAGGAATTAAACCACATTCTCCGAAGACAATTTAATTCAGAACAGTTTCGGTGTATCTCACACCCTTTTTCAACTGACACTGGGCAGAAAATATAAGAGAAATGCATATAAGCATAACACAATATCCCCTCTTTTTCCCCCAATCCCCTACTTGTGGCTAATCTGGGGACGGGGGTGTAGGCCTAAACATATTGAAGGGCTGGCATTTTACTATTTTGTTTATTTGCGATCTTATTACAAAATTAAAAGAAAATTGACCCTCAGATAGATTTAAATTAGGAACTGATGATATCAAGCTCGATTCTACGATTCTTCTCTTAACATAGTTAGCCGATTTAAATAACATTTTACTTCCATTGAAATCGATCGTATGATTCTTGTCTCTAACATGGCAAAATATTCCACTGCTTTCGCTGCCCACTCTAATATCTCTTTTGTGTTCGTACAATCTCTTGCTAGATTTCTCCCCGTTTCCCCTATATAAACTTTATGGCAATCGTTGCATGGTATTGCATATACTCCTATGTTATGATGTTCTTTGGGTTTCCTGGCCATCATCAATTGGTTTAAGGAATTATTATATTTAAAGGCTAGATTAATACCCACTTTTCCAAATATGTCCTTTAAACTATTTAATTTATTATTAAATGGCAATGTTATACATTTGTTGAAGTCGTTATATATAATGGTTTAATTCCTCATCTTTTCTTGCGATATTGCATTAATTTTCATTATATATATATATATATATATATATATATATATATATATATATATATATATATATATATATATATATATATATATATATATATATATATATATATATATATATATATATCTCAAAGTAGCGCGAGAGAATGATGAAAATTAATCCATTAAACCACATTGAAAGAGAAAACGGAATAATTTTTCCTTGCAGTAATATTTTTATTACCTTTTTTCGAAAAAATCCGTGCAGGGAAACGATTCGAACCATGGACACTGAGGCAGCGAGCACCGCTTTGATCACAGTTAAAAGTATGCATAGTGTACTAACGGCATACTTTTAACTGTGATCAAAGCGGTGCTCGCTGCCTCAGTGTCTATGGTTCGAATCGCTTCCCTGCACGGATTTTTTCGAAAAAAGGTAATAAAAATCTTACTGCAAGGAAAAATTATTCCGTTTTCTCTTTCAATGTGGTTTAATGGATTAATAAATAAATATATATATATATATATATATATATATATATATATATATATATATATATATATATATATATATATATATATATATATATAAGAAATTGTTTTTTAATCTAGACAATGTTTTTCGTGGGCAAATTAAAATAAACGGTAAACCTGAAGATCGACGGTGTGACCGATGGGATGCAAAATATTTCGTCCATGTTCCAATATGTTTCACCTTTTTTGAGTAAATTCAAGGGGACTTCTCGTGGGTGAGATATCATTGCAGCCCCATCCCCCCTACCACCACCATGATGATCCTGGGTTTCAATCAATTAGGGGGTCTGGGGGGCATAGCCCGGATCTTCAGGTTTACCAAAAAAAACTGCTTTTTGGTCGGCTTTATTTGTTAGGATATTGCAATCAAACCATATCGTATTATATATCATTTTTAAGGTAATTTCGAAATTGGGGGGGGGAGGCATACGCATTTTTTAATAAACTAGTAATATTCCTAATTCGAAAGCCACATAAGATTCGAGTTCAAAGGCGATTGCTAACTGTCGTTAGGCCTAAAGTTTTTCTACCGCGTTGCTCGACTTCAGACATAAAATGCCTCCCAAGATGGCAGCCAATCTATTTTTCGTCATCACATCAGAACTAGAACCTTGGCCACATTAAGTAGTTAAAGTGTTATATAGAGTATTTCGTAGTATAGCATTTGCGCATTTAAAAAAATAGAGATATGTATAGGAAAGCGCCCACAAAAATTCGAGGCCGAGCATAATCCCCAGATTATTGTATAACTAACTAAATTTTATTTATGAATATTAATTTATTGTGCCATTAATAATTGCCATAGTGCCTATAGCAAGATTTGAAATGAAAGGTTAACAGCGGACAGAAACTTCACGACAGTTCACAAGTTATCGATTTACTCAGACTCCCTTAACTATTGCTAGATAAGTTTCATCGTTTAACAACTAATAAATCGATCAATGTAATTGAACAAGACAATAATACTCCGAGTAATTATAAATGAATTTATAGGTTTAAGATAAGGTAAGGTTGCTGCCCAATCCAAGTGGATTTTAGATGGCAGCTAGGATAAAACGAGGCAAATTATCCATAAAAGGTGGAGGAGACCACTTTGTGATCAAAAATAAAAAACAGGGTTAAAAGATTCCTATGCCAATATGAATCGAAGACGGTTTTTTTTTTGCGGGATAGTTAAAAGAGTTGGGAAACAGGAAAACCGGAGAGTGGCAAAATGGGTGCAGTGTAATAAAAGGTGGGCAACCGATTGGTCTCCACCGCAAAAACGACAGCAAGGGCTGATTTGAACATCACCCGAAACAAGATGGCCCTGAGTAAGTCTTGTGTGGCCAATGCGAACTCTCCAAAGGGCTACATCCAACGACCACAATCTATGACGACTCGAGGGCAAAGAGTGAATAGAATTTTTAATTTGCCACGGTTGAAAAATATATTTTCTTATTGAAGGAAAGCAGTCCCTAAAAGGCAGAGCCGTGTTCTCATGGGACACCGAATGTGCTGAGCGGGCCAGCCGATCAGCCCTCTCGTTGCCCAGTACCCCCAAATGCCAAGGGACCCAGCAAAAAATAGTTCTAGATCGGGACGTATTTTGGATCAGCCAGTTGCAAATTTCTGTGACTAGGGGATGGGACGCATTAAAAGATCGAATTGACTGTAAAACACTCCTTGAGTCAGAAAAAAATGACAAAAATCATTAAAAGGTAAAATATGGATGAGTCTAAAGGTTAAAAGGATTGCTAAAAGTTCAGCGGTAAAAATGGATGCTGCTGGCGGCAAAGATAGAGTTAAGAATTCTCCTCTTGGGTGCAGAGCCCACGCCACCGTCCGACTTAGAGCCATCCGTGCATAGTGGGCAGCATTGTTTGTGTGGGGTCGAATGCTCTAAGAACAAGCTCTTAATGATGCGAGGGTCCATGGAAGACTTCTCCAGGCTCCACATGTTGGTACATACTGTGGAGAGAGGAGCACGCCAACTAGGGGTCAGTAAGGATAGAAGGGTAAGGACCCTTGGAGCACCCAGGTTAGAGAGATGATGTCCTATGAGAAGGTTCAAGGGGTGGGGTAAAGATGGCAACTTATCATATGCCGCCGTTGATTCGGCAGCATACAGGCATCTGTAGACCTCTGATACAGAGGCTTGCTGTACTCGGCAGAGGTATCGCATGCAGATTTGAAGTCTATGGTAGGGCAAAGGGAGTACCTCACTCTCGCAGTAAAAGCTGTTGACAAGAGAAGTCCGGAAAGCTCCACTAGAAAGGGGAACTCCGAGGTTTCGAATGGGGTTCAGCATTTTAAGGGCTGAAGGGGAAGCCGATGAGTAAATTTGACAGCCATAATCCAATTTGGATGTGACAAGGGCTGTGTATAATGTACACAATGTTTCTCGGTCGCTGCCCCACGAAGTGTGTGAGAGGACTTTCAAAATGTCTAGAGCCCGCAGACAGCCTGTTCGAAGTCGGTGTGGGTGTGGTAACCAGAATAACTTTGGATCGAGAGTTACGCCAAGGAACCGAAACTCAGAGACAAACTCTATATCTTCGGCTTGTAGGGAGATAGATGGCGGAACAAGAACCCCTCTGCCCCGGTGAAAGTACATTGCTTTGGTTTTGTTCGTGGAAAAGCGGAATCCCTTAAGTTGTGCTCTTTTTGGATACAACATCGACCGCTAGTTGTAGCCGACGTGCTTTTGATGAAAGGCGAAGTGAGGAACAGTATAGTGCTAAATGATCGACAAACAGAGTTGCCGATACACCCTCTGGGAGAGACGAAATAATATCATTGATGACAATAATAAAATATAAGACACTTAGAACAATGCCTTGAGAAACTCCTTCCTCTTGGTGTTGCAGGTCAGAGTATGGGTCTCCAACACGTACCTTGAAGGATCGAGATGCTAAAAAACTAAATAAGTGACAGTAAAAGGCCTCTCATCTCCCAGACGTATAGCTGCTTCAAGATGCCGTATCTCCATGTTGTGTCTTAAGCTTTCTCGATATCGAAAAATATGGCCAGGACTCGGTGCTTTAATGAGAAAGCTTTCCGGACCGATCCCTCGAAACGTACTAGTAGGTCAAGGGTACTATGACCTTTGCAGAAGCCACATTAAAATGGAGAGATAAGGTAATTGGTTTCTAGGAACCAGTTTAGGCGCTCTAACACCATTTTCTCTAGCAACTTACTCAAACAGCTGGTGAGAGCTATATGACGGTAGTTATCTGCATCCAATCCGTCTATGCCCGGTTTGACAAAGTGAAGGATGATCTCAATGAGCTATGATGAGGGGTCAAAACCCTTCACCCATATAAGGTTGTACAAATCAAGTAAGAAGAGAGTAAAGTGTGGATGTAGGTGCCGAATCATATCGAAATGGATCTTGTAAGGGCAGGGGAAGTAGATCTGCAAAGGGACAAAGCGCTACGCAACTCATGGATGCTGAATACAGCGTTATACGGAAGGTTAGATTTTGTTGTGAAGTTGAAAGAAGGCGACTCTTCCTTTGATATTTAGGATAGAAAAGCCTTATCGTAACGGCTGACAGTGCTGACGGCGCGGAAGTGGTCAGCAAAAGCATTTGTGACTGCCAGGCTGTCATTTTCCAAGGAACCGTGTAAGTTGACTGTAGGGGTATGATGATCAGCATAACAACACCTGATCTTATTAATTCTCTTCCAGATCTTAGCGGTAGGTGTCATAGAGGAAATTGATAAAACGTACTGGCGCCAGGAATTTCGGCGAGCCTGACGAAGGGTTCTTTGGCGAAGCGCACGAGTTTGGTTTTGGTCGACCTTGTTGCACAAGGTTGGGTTCTTTCGGAATCGGGCATGGGCTAACTTGCAGTTTTTGACAGTTGTTGCACACGCCGAGGTCCACCAGGGCAGGGTTGAGCGACCCGTGGCGAGTCGCTTCCGTGGGATGGTCTGTGTTGCTGCATTGTAGATAGTCGATGTAAAGTATTCTACTGCGTCCACACCATTGAAGGTCCCCAAGGATGCACTTGTGAAAGAAGCCTCTCGGAAACCTTCCCAATCTGCATGACCTAAGTCCCATTTAAGGGGCATGGTTGTATGAGGGCTAACTTGAAGGGCCATCAATACAATAGGAAGAGGTCACTCACATGGAGATCGTCATGAATTGACGATCGAAATTCCGTCAAGCAATCCGGGGAACAAACAGACAGGTACACACAGCTAAAAGAGTTCTTCTGGACATAAGAGGTAAAATCGGCAGTGTTTAAAACACAAAGAAAGTCAGACAATAAAAGAGACTCTAAAACACTGCCTTTGGTATTTCGAGTGATGTCACCCCAGTATCGGTGACGAGCGTTAAAATCTCCTAGTAATAAGAATGGGGAGGGTAACTGGCCTATAAGTTCTAAAAGGTCGGGTCTTGACAATGATAAACAAGAGGGTAGGTAAATAGAGCAAACGGTAAAAAGCTTAGTAAGTAAAACCCTCACGGCAACAGCTTGGAGAGTAGTATGTAGGGGAAAGGGAGATACATGGTGGGATGAAGATACCATGATTGACACCCCCCATGAGAGGAGCTTCCAGCAAGAGTAATAGAGTTGAAAGTGAGAAAGCCGGGTACCGGCGGAAAGGGCCGTATACCCAGTTTATTCTCCTAAAGACAAATAACAGCGGAGTGGAGAGTCGTCAAAAGAATTTTGAGTTCTTCTCACTTTGGAAGAACTCCTTGACAATTCCATTGTAAAATGGAAGATATTATGTGGGCGGGTAGATACCACTGTGGATATCTTTTTCTCTTTTGTGGTCGATATTGTATTTGAGGTTTGTCCCAAAGAGCTTGGGAGACGGAGAGCAGATTTTGAGGAGCCTGCTTTTGCAGGGGGAGAGATCCTAGAAGGAGCAGTAATGGGCTTTTTTCAAGGGTTTTGCAGAACTGACCGAGGCCCTTGATTGTAATTCGGACTAACAACCCGGCGAGAAAAGAAGATCGAGAAGGGATTTTCGACTGGTAGATCCGGATTCATGGGTCGAGGATATTTTCGGTGTCTGAGGGGTTGGTAAAACCCCCGCGATTGGTGATGTTGGAGTATCAACTGCTTCCATCGAATCATGGGTAGAAGGGTGAGTGGAACGGACAGGCGATCTGAGCGAGGTGTGTGGAGCTGGGTGTATATCTGCCATCGTTTGGATCAGGATGGGGCCTAAGTCCTGTGAAGGGTGGGACGGACTTAAGGGCATAGAATGTTCAGCCATAGGGGAAGAGTCCATTGAAGATTCTCGGGGTTCGGCCGAGTCAGCTCCAGAAACTGTCTGCTTATTGGTGGTCAATGACCCAGATGAGGAATCCTTCCTCTTACCGCTGGGCTTTGGGTCTCGGGGCCGGGTGGATGAAACTTCACTGGTCAATGTCCAGGATTCTTTCAGATAGCGTCTGACGTTTTCAAGTGTCTCACCCTAAGCGTCTCTCCCAGCTAGAGCTGCTGGAGAGAGGGGGGCTACATTGGTTATCTCGGTGTGAGAGCGATGCTTCGACTGCATATTCTGAATGTTTTCGACGCTGCGAGTAGATGCAGGATGAAGTGCTTCAGACTTGTTGGAACTCGAGCGTGATGGTTGGTTTCGTCCAACGTCACGTAAAACGTCAGAGAAGAGCCGTCTGAGTGGTGAGGTTTGTGCTCGTGCACGCTGGCGGGCCTCTCTTATATCTAGACGTAGGGAATCGCGTAAAGCGAGAACTTCCTTTTCATATAAAAATATAAGGCAGAGTTTTGACGCAGCACTGGGGGTACCTCCACAGTTGGCACAGCGAGGTGTTTTGGTGCATTCGGGGCCATGGTAGTCAGAGCTACAATTCACGCAGGAGCGGGGTTGTCGACAGGCACGGCCAACATGTCCAAATTGATTGCAATTGAAGCAGCGTCTGGGTAGTTCGATGTAGGGACTTACCGGGACACGAAGGTACCCAGCTATAATATACTGCGGCAGTTCTTGTCGTTCGAATGTTAAAATCAGTGTGGCGGTTGGGACTCTAGTGGAGCCTAATGTTTTAGTTACCCTGTGTACGTGTGTGACACATTGGGTACTAAGCTTGCTCTGAAGGCGGGTGAGGTCGTATTCCTTTAATCCGTTTGAACGGACGACACCTTTAACAAAATTCAGACGCGGATGGGGCGAGACAGTTACTGGAATTTCAGCTTTTGAAGATAGATTTCGCACAAGGTTGTGTTGAGAGTGGGATGACACCTCGACTACGACATCACCACTACCTCTTGGCCACATCCGGCGGTGTTCACCACAGCGGGACTCAAAAGATTCATTGACGTCAAACTCATCGACTTTTGCAAGTGGCGTGTCGAATGATGAATTCATGACAAGAAAGCAAGGATAATCTAGATCTGGGTCTACTTTGTTGCAATAGAGGTCCAACGAGCGAGGGAAAGCTGAAAGAGGAGCTAAGGAACGTTTGATACAAGAACCCTTACGGTAAGGGGAAGTTTTTGGTTTATTGCTAGCCATTGCAAAAAGAAAAAAACTTCGCATTCTCCCTCGGGACTCCCGGCCATGGAGGCCTTCAAGAGCCTGGCACTCCTGCAACTCTACAATGAGTTACGTCCGGTATGTCTTCTGGGAGGATGGATACGGATCCACCACACCATCTTTAGAAACCTAAGAGGCTGCCCGAGTTCTCTACGCACGGAGAAAAGGGGACAACGATGGGTTTCTCCTTGGGCATTCGGTAGACGAAGGCGATGGAGATGCTCAGCCTCTTCCACCTTCCTGACACAACAATTCGGAATTAATCCATAAGACGAGCAGAGGTCGGGTATCTATAATGGCCACTAGATAGGGGGAGTAAGAGGGGTAAATAAAGGGCAGTGGAAGAACGTAATAGGGAAGGAAAGAAAGAGGGACATGCCTAAAGTTTTGTTGGTAGCACCATGGGACCCCTAAGGGGCCTAGGGCTAAACCCCCTCGCCACGAAAAGGCCAGAGCCTCTCTGGGGACAACCCCTGAAGAAAAGCTCCTAGAGAGGGAGGGGGAATGAATTTATATACCGACTTCTGTGACATAAGCTAATTACAAACCAGTTTCTACAATTAAGGTACACGTTACGATTTAACAAATAGTATGTAACGGGCTAAATTACATATAACTAATTATGTTTTAATTAAGGAGATGGACGGTGACCGGGCAAACTTTAACTCCTCATCCTATTTCCTTGCTTACTTAACCTTGTTTTTTTTCTGTACACTCAACTACGCTATAATTCCAAAAGGAATTTTCAATCAAAGCAAACATTGATAATTTAAACGAGTGAAATAGAGAATTTGCCTAGAAAAGACAAAGATTAAAACTACAAACCTCGCCAACTATACTAGATTTCTGACGTCAAGGTGCCGGGTTTAATCGCGACAAACGCGTACACAAAACTTTCGGCGGCGTGACGAGCTTGCAACCCAATGGGCAGATACGCTGAAACTCACCCCCGAGAGGTACGTAGCTCCACATGTATCATCATGCACATAGTCTATCACAACATCACTCTTATTTCCTTCCCATCATTCTTATCTTTAGGTAGATTCATTATCATGGCTTGGATAATCTCGTGCACCATGTGAGGAATGAATGCAGTTACCTACCTAAATTAAATACTGGTCGAAAGTGGGTATTAGGAACATCCAAAAAACTAATTTGGGCAACTTGATAGGCTTGGCTCCTTTTGGTAACGAGACCTACTTTGTCTGACCTATTTTTACATGTTTTCAACGTGATGAAAGTTATTTTTATGTGCGAAATCGTAAAAAATGGACCGGGGGGGTCCAAATTGGCACATTAAACGAGTGTAAATGTTCGTTTTGCCCCACTCAGGAAATGATATACGAGTATACTCGTAACTACTCGTATGTATTTTACACTTACTAAATGTAACAATAAAACCTCTCATTTGGTGTGCAAAGGTAAAAAAAAACCCGAAAGAAACCTAACGGAACCATGTAACTCCCTTGAATATAAAAAAAATAAATAACTTCTTTTTGCTTTGCTTAATTACCTTCGCACAACAAACTAGAGCTATTGTGTAAAAAGACCGTTTTTTACCACTTATTTTGTTGCCCGCTTAGTGCACCTCCCCCCCCCCCCCTACATACACACGGGGTTGCTTCTGTCGAATTAGTTACGCAACTCAAAACCAATCAATCAATTTTTCTGTCGAATCCTGCCAGCAATCAGTAATGAGGCCACGGCTCGTAGCCTCTTCCATAGAGTGTACTACAGAGGCCATATTGAAAGTGGTTCAGAGATTGTCAAGAGTGGGGGGAAAGGAGATAGGATAGGATAGGATGAGATGGGCAATTTTTTTTTTTTCTTGAGGGTGCAGCTGGGAAAATTGGGTGGAATCTCTTTTTGTATTCAAGCGCACACGCTCATTCTTACACGATGATGTCATCACGTTTGCTCTCCACTACTCACTCTCAACTTTATTTCTTACAGATCCTTAACCACATAAATGGGAAAATAATAACACAAACACAGACTTGGGCTTGCCCTGCTGTGGTAAAGTCGCACAGTTTCCTCAGCGTTGTTTTTGACCTACGCCTTACCTGGGATGGGTATATTTTCAGCTTTGGAGTCTTATTCACTTTCTTTGTTCGAGACGTTCAGTAATTTAGGTGCTGATAGAGCTACATCTACTTGTCCATGGATGAGAGTTTTGCGCATACGCGGCCAGGCGTGAATTGCGGACGGGGGACTTGATCCACCACACTGGTCTCCATTTGACAAACGGTGCCGTGAAAATCTCTTGTAGCGAGCCTTCTTGTCAAAGCTGAGGAGACGCCACTCGCTTTGCGCCGTACACAGTAGTACATTGTGCTCCTGTACGCGCTAGCCCAGGTCGCCAACGTTTCTCATCTCACCCGCGGCTGATCTCGACGGTGCTTCTTCTGCCGTGAGACATCAATCGTACTTTATGGCTTTCGGATTTAGGACAAGGAAACTCCTAGAACCCGATGTAGCTCTCTGGCTAGTGGCGCCGCAACTGGTTTGGGCCATGACAAACCTCTGAATGGGTACCACGTTTGAACTTTTGTCGAAGCACCTCTGCTCCTAAAACTTCTGCAGTGCCGGGATTATTTGGTTCGAACTTATAGCACACACCTTACCAGGCTAGTGCTATGGCAATGTGTGTAGACGGATGGCTATAAATCCATTTATGGTTTCGGGTTTCACGCCGTTCCCCCATTGTTTGAAGCCGGTGGTGCTCTACCGGGCGCTGCGTCCGGCTTCACTGCCAAGCTGGTTTCGATACAAAGCTCGATACGGGGGATTATGCGTCGTGCTAGATTTAGGTACCGGATTGTGATATATACCGATTCACATAACACCCCAAGTGTCCTCAAGGATTTGTAATATCCGCATCACCTGGTTCGAATTATGAGTGACGCTAGCCGGAAGAATGTCGAGATTGAGTTCTGCTGAGTTGCTGGACACGTAAAGATTGCGGGAAATGAGCGCGCTGCTGAGGGCACCAAACAGTTTGCAAGGAATGGGCGCGTGTCTGTATATATATATATATATATATATATATATATATATATATATATATATATATATATGTCTGTGTGTGTACTTGTGTATGGGGGAATCTGGGCGTAAGTATCTATGAGAGTATGGTCGAGTGTTCGTGTATGCATGTATGCGTAAGTGTGTTATTTTATGTATGTCTGAGATCGCGTGAGTCCGTTCCAGTGTGCGTGCGTGTACGCATGTAAGTATGTATAAATATGTATATAGGTACATGTATGTTCGCACCTATGTATGTACATGTTTGTGTACACGTGCGCGTGTGATTGTGTACATATGCGTGTTATTGTCTATGTGGGTGTGATTTTGCATGTGTGCGTGTGATTGTGTATATCTGCATGTGTATGCGATTGTGTATGCCTGCCTATGTATGTGAATGTGTAAGTGCGTGTGGATGTGTATGCGTGCGCTTCGTTCTTGCGTGTATGTGCATGTGTACACGTACCTTCATGCGTGCGCGTTCGTTCGTGCAAGTGTGCAATTTAGTTATTCCTTTTCTGATTCTAGATTTTAATATTGTTTTCATCTTACGACGTAAGTTAACCATCACTTGTCCGGCAACAATTGTGTTAAACACAGCTGTTTACACTTTCCTTCTAGGCATATCCCTAATAAGATCTTACTAACATAGGTCACTACAGCATATGCAGACCCTGTAAAGTTTTTACCTGACTAGAAACTCCATCCAGCCACAACAATACCCAATGCACCTTAAGGCAATTGGGAAAATAATGTTTTTTACCTGTTTAGGCCGCAGTTAATCATGAGATTTATAAACAAAACATTAAAATCGAGAAAAGATTATGCACTAGTTTAGAGGGTTCGGTGGATAACACTGGTCAACAAAGTTTTTGTTGCATTGATATCAACCACTTGGTATTACCTAATTTCCAAACCACGGCACTAAACCGTTAATCCGTTAATCGTTAATTAACGAAGTTAACATTTTCGTTAACGATTTAACTTTTTAAGTTAACTTTGAAAATCATTATCGGACTAATTAACTTTCGTTACATTTAACTTCCGTTAACTCAAGTCCGCTAACCCCCAAAATTCATAAAAACCGGTAAACATTTAAAAGTTTCTATTATTTTCAGATTTTAAATACAGATGTAGAGTCTTAGTATACTTAATAATGTAAGCGTCATTCTTTCACCCCCACTTATTATTATAAATAACTTTTCAATCAAAGTTTGAATTGTGAGTTCAAAATTATATTTTATGTATTCGATATTTAAGCAAGTTTCTTTAATAAACATAAAATATTGCACAATAGCACACAACGCAGCACTATAAATAAAAGGAAGTGACGATAGAAAGAGGCTTCACTTCACTTTGGAGAGCTATTGCGGTTACAACGTGAGTATCTGTTATTATAGCGATACCATTAATGTTAATTGAAAAATAAGTCAAGTTTCATTATTATAATATAATTAAACATTTGCATACATTCATTTAATATTCTAGTATTTGCATAGCCAAATTATATTTTCTAAATTGTAAGATCCCGTTTGTTAATTACTAATTAGCCACATATTATATAATAGTTTCAAATATTTATATTGTTCAAGATTTTAGACTTTAATTGATGATATAGCATAATATCCATATATAATGCATGTTGATTAATGATTCAATATAATATATATAGGCCCGGGTATACCTTTAAAATTTAAATACAGTGCTTATCTATATTATTATTAATTTATTATTATTATTGCGTATTGCACAACAAATATTACAATTATATTGCTACTATTGTGCGCAGGCTGGCTACGGTCCCCTGCACTTGTTCATTTTTCTATTCCGATGTTTTGTAGCTCCAAATTCTTTAAGAAACCTCTTTCCATATATAGTTAATTTAAGTTGTTATAAATAAATAACTAAAACGGAAAACCATTACAAAACCTATCACTTAATCTTTCACAGACACTTGTGTGATTTTGAATTTTCTATTATTTTCAGATTTTCAATTCAGACACTAGTGTGATTTTGAATTTTATAAGTCATCATGGCATCTCAAGATGTTGAATGTGTTTATGTCAACAGTGTTGACATCGTTGAGGTTGAAATTACCAGTGCCTAGAACCCCTGTCCCCACCTGGACGACTACTTCTTGATCAAGTCAAGGGTAGGAGACAAGTTGATATTCGACTGCAAGTTGTGCCTGCCCAGGCCTGTGTCAATGTCAATCAAAGGACACATGACAAGTCTCAACAACCTTAAGCAGCACATCAAGAGGACACATCCAGCCAAGTTCATGCAGTTTGAGGAGAAGGTCAAAGCAGGTTCATCTCGTGGAAAAGCCAAAAAGAGGTTTTCTTCTGGTTCCAATAGCGGCAGCAGCACTTCGGAATTATCGAGTCTGTTTTCACCTCCTTCTGATAAGAAAGCACGCCAGCAAACCATTGCCGAGTCCTTTGGCATCGTTGCTACTGGCAGTGGCATACCCCAGGCTGCTGTGGATTAAAGGATTGTAGACCTGTTCGTAGCCAACATGCTGCCACTCCTCGTTGTAGTCTGGCATGTTCGAGAGGCTGATCAAGACGCTGAACCCCAGCAAGAGTTCCATGTCGAGGAAGACACTGGGCAGGCGAATCGTTGATTTGCATGCTGTCTTGAAGCAGTACTTGATCAGGTAATTGGCTAATTGACATCATTTTATCTTTTTTATACTTGAGTTAATTTATATTCAATATTTAATTTTTTTTAAATTTCAGAGTGCTTGGTGATGTTAAGTCGGCGGCCACCACAGCCGACTGCTGGTCTGCCCACAAGAAAGGTTACCTGGGCATGACTGTCCACTGGTTCGACCCCACCACAAGGCAGAGGCAGAAAGCAGCGGTCGCGTGAATCAGGCTGAAAGGCCATCATACCTATGATGTGCTTGCACAGGCCATGGTCAACGTCCACTATGAATTTCACATTGAGAAAAAAGTCACCAGGTTAGATAGTCACTAACTATAATTTAAGAAGGGGATTTGGGGGGTATTTGAATAATAATTTCATCTTAGTTTGGTTATGACTTGTTTTTTATCAAAGTTATTTCTAATAATTCTTTTATAATATCAAAAAACAAAATGGTGAAGTTCAGAAATAAATATATAAAAATTGTGAATTTTTAAAACCCACAGAATTACAAATGGTGAGGTTGCGAAAATTTATTTTTATATATCTTTTTCTTCTATCTATTCTATAATTCTATATTTTAGCAACGTGATATTTTGAAAGGGGCGAAATTTAGTTTAGTTCCTTTTTAAAATTATTTTAATTGGCGAAGTTCAGAAAATTTATAAAAATTTAATCATGGCTGCTTTTTTTTAGATTTTAAATTTTAATTTAAAATATAGAATGTGGTCTCTGATGCTGCTGCTGAGGCCACCCTGTTGGTTGGATCCGTGGATGAGCAGGAGTTGGAGTACGTTTCCCTGGAAGACTCCCCGGCTGTGCTTGACGATGTCGACGCTGTCGTTGGCAATCCCATCAACCTGCCAGCCCGCATGAGGTGTGCTGCCCACACCTTCAACCTAGTGGCCAGCAAGGATGCAGATGCTGCACTGCAGAGTGCAGTGTTCAAGAGGCCCTACAGGGCTGCCATTGCCAAGGGACGTGACCTCTAAAACCACCAGGATCCCAGCACTATGGCAGCAGATAGCATCTACGCTTAGGTGAGGAGGATGGTTGTCCCCAACATGACGAGGTGGAACTCCACCTATGACTCTGTGGTGGTCCTCAACACCATCCTGGAGACTAATAGGCCTGTTCTTCACAGAGTCATGACCCAGTTGAAAGTCAACAGCTTCAACGACCAGGATGTCAACTAATAAAACAATATTATATATTATTATAATATATCTATTATTATTATTTTAATTTCTAAAATTTACTAATTCTTCATTGTTTTATTTCCAGGTCATGTCACCCGTGGCCAAAGCGCTCGAAAAGATCCAAGGGGAAGAACAAGCTTACCTTCGGACTCTGCTGCCAACAGTTTAGGCTCAAGGACTTGAAGTCCAAGGGCCTCGTCTACTGCATCGACAAAAGATTTAGGACCCTCCTGTAGGATGAGGAATGCCAGCTGACTGCTGCCTTCCACCCCAGGTTTCTCTTCATCTGGTTGGATAAGTATGACAACACCAAGGTCGCCAAGGTGAGGGAAAGCATGGAGGGTAAGGTCGAGGAGGCCATGGGGCAGCAGTCTTACTAAGTGAGTAGCAACAAGGAGGAGGAGGAGGAGGACTTCTTCAGAGGTGTAATTCAGCCAACAGGGAGCAGCAAGAGCCACAGATCACTCAAGAACAAGGCCCAGAACTTGGTCAAGATCTGGTTGGAGACCAACTCCAAGGACTTGCTGACAGATGCTGCCTTCTTGGGCGAGCAAGTGTTGCTGGACTCGTTCATCAAGTTCAACACAGCCATGCCCTCCAGTGCTGCAGTGGAGCGTTTGTTCTCTATGGGCAAGGACCTCTTTAGGCCAATAAATCATCCCTGTCTGATGAAAACTTTGACATGCTAATTTTCATGAAGGGCAACATGCAGCTCATGAACAAAATTAAGAAGGAGAAGAAGAGCAAAAGTTAAATTATGTATATATCGTGTTTTTCATTTTTCTTTCGGTCACTTCAATAATTTTTTTTAGTTTATTACTACTATTGTGTTTCATTTAAGTTTTTTACCCTTTTCTGTTTTTTAAAGCCTTTAAAAACTTTTAAAAGGTCCAAAACTATGAAATCAGCCTTCTTTAGGTCTTTTAAAAGTTAAAACTATGGAATCAGCCTTTTTTTAACTCTAAAGCAAAAAAACTATAGTTTGGGGGTTCTAAAGTCCTTAAAAAGAACAAAAAAGCTGATTTTATAGTTTTGGCACTTTTAAATGTGTTTTTAAGTGGTTTTAGAGCAAGAGCTGATTTTTTTTTTATAATAAAAATTAATGCTAACAATTTATCGATAACTTCCGTTACATGTTTAAAGAATTAACTGATTAACGGTTATCGAAGTTAATTTTTTGGTTAACGAAGTTATCCTTTTTGATTAACGGTGACTATCTGTGCTAAGTTCTTGTGATGATTTCAGATCTGAAGTTAGTTTTTCCCTCAGTGCTCTACTTCTTTTGCAATCAAGATATTTGAAAATTTCAACATTTTTTTATCGTCACATTGATGTGATAGTCTATCAGGAAAAACATGTGATAAAATATATCATAAAACTCTTTAATATATCTGGGTAATAAAAAAAAATGCATGATAGTATAAATCTATTCAAGATCACTATTTGAAACACTTTTCCAAATACACAATGGTTATAGTTTATATAAAACTGATTGGTAGACAAGACATTTGTTACTATGAGGAGTCAAAGTTCAATTGCAGTCTATTCAGGCATGAATTTCTGCTTGTAGCTCTTGCGTTTGTGGACTGTCTCAGGGCACTCTCGTGTAATGCCATAGCAGTAATCTGCCTTCATATGTTTGTCCCATCTCCCTTGGTAACGCTCTTCCATGGTCTTGAGGTCCTGATGGAACTGCTCGCCTTGTTTATTATTTACTGCTCCTAGGTTCTCAGAGAATCTATCAAGATGACTGTACAGGCAATGGAGTTTGACACTCATGTTACATCCAAGATCGCGAAAAGCTGACAACATATTAGCTACGAAAGTGTCATATTTGTCAGCCATTTTATTACCGAGAAAGTTTGCCATCACCGCCAAAAGTGAAAGCCATGCAGTCCTTTCCTTGTCGTTCATCTTTCTGGTGAATTCTTGATCACGTCCAAGTGCACGAATCTGTGGTCCATCAAAAACACCTGTCTTGATCTTCTCGAAGGACAAACCAGGGATGACAGAATATGTGTGGTGGAAGCGTTCACCGTCAGTATTCAACGCCTTGACAAACTGCTTCATCAAACTCAGCTTGATATGGAGGGGATGAAAAATTATCTTTCCTCGGCTGACAATGGATCGTTGATAATATTCGGCATACCTGTTTCCAGAGTCTCGCGTATTGGCCACTCCTTCTGGTTCCAGTGCATTATGAAGAACACACTTCAAACTGCGCTTAGAACTATGTAAAAATAATTGCCAGTCATTCGGATTGTATACTGGCATCCCTAATTCCTGGAGAAGACCTGAGATATTATGACAAACAAAGTTATTCTTCTCTGTGAAGGTTAAGTTTAAGGGAAAACAAGGTGGCTGCTGCCCAATCCTAATGAATTCTTAATGGCAGCACTGTTAAAACGGGGTCGCCCGAAAAAAGTAAGAATAGGCGTGAGAGACACTCAATAAAAATGGGGAAAAGCAAAGGATTAGAAAAAGACAGTACAACACACAGAGACGCACACTTAAATTACGGGCATACAGCACGCATTCTAAAAACAAGGACGGCTGGGGCAATAAACAAATGACATGCGCCAGCCTCAGAGGAGAGCACAGAATAAAAGATAAAACAATAAACCCGAACACAAAAATGAAAAGAATTTATCAAAGGAATAAAACGCCACTTCATGATAGAAATGTAAGAAGGGAGGAAAACCGAAGGGAATCCTCTGATGAAATAAAGCGAAGTCGAGCAGGAAAGGCGACGCCAGAAAGGGTAGGGAAGCAAGAATTTCGAAAAGAAGCAAGGCGGGGACAAACTACTAAAATGTGAGTCACAGACAGCTTGCCACCACAAAAGGGACAACCAGGGGCAACTCTGCCTCCACACAAAACTAAATAGCCATGAGTGAGTTGTGTGTGCCCAATTCGCAACCTGCAAAGAGCAACCTCCCAATACCGCAGTCACAGAGCTAGAGGACCAGGAACGGACAGAGCGTTTAATAAGGGACAGCTTAGAAGAGGAGAACGAATCCCATTCTCTCTGCCACAAACAAAAGACATACGCCCTGATTACGGGGTAGGAATCCCTAAAGGGCAGAGGGGCTGCATTCGGCACCTCGAGGGCGGCCGAGCGGACCAGCCGATGAACCGCCTCGTTGCCCGGGACCCCAACATGAGCCGGAGCCACACAGAACGCCACCCTGTAACGTGAGGCATTTCTGACCAGCAAGGAGCGAATCCGAAAAACCAAAGGGTGTGTGGACGTAAAATTACGAACCGCCTCCAAAGCAGGCGGGGAATCGCTAAAAACGATCAAATCTAAAGAATTGAGGGATAAAATCAAATTATAAGCCAATGGATGCTACAGTAGGGAGGGCGGACCGAAGAGACTCCGTAGAGGACACCGCGGCTGCCCCAGCACCGAGGTCCGACTTCAAGTCATCAGTATAGATGGGACGCTGGTTAGCATGAGAACACGGATATTTAAGAAACAGGCACTTTAATAGACGCGGGTCAGTAGACCCTTTCTCGAAATGCCAAAAAGCAGTACAGACCTCAGGAGGGCAAACGCCTCAACATGTAGCCGGCTGGAATGGGAGGGCCAACATCCCGGCAACACCCAGGAAGGAGAGATGGTCCCCAACCCGGAGCCCCAAGGCCGGAGATGGCTGCCGATCAAAGGATGCCGAAGAGGACGGGGCAAAAAGGCACTCATAGACTGGGGATGAAGGGTATTGTTGGACACGAAATAGGAATCGTAGGTACACTTGCAGCTCGTGGTATCGCAAGGGAAGTACCCCACCCTCAACAAAGATGCTAGAGATAGGAGAGGTGCGAAAGGCTTCAATACTAAGACGCTCCTCAAGCTAACGAACAGGGTCAGGTATCTTCAAGGCTGAAGTAACGCTGAAGAATACAGCTGGCAACCGTAGTCCAGCCGGGATTGGACCAGTGCCGAATAAAGCGACCACAGCGTGGGCCTATCGCCACCCTAAGTGGTGTGGGATAAACCCTAAGCAAATCCATAGCCTTCGAACATGACGCCATCAAGCGACGCAAATGGGGTACCCAAGTGAGCTTGCTATTCAGCGTTAACACTAAGAACTTAAAAACGGGGACATATTCAATCACGGTGCCATATAAGAAGAGGGGAGGGGGACCAAGCACACCACGACCCCGATAAAAATGCATGGCCTTTGTTTTGGTGACGAAAAAATGGAAACCGTTTGAGACAGCACGACCCGACACGGCATCAGTTGCCAACTGTAATCGATGGGCAGCATAAGGCAAGCGGGGAGATGAAAAAAGCAACGCCAAGTCTTCCACGAAGTGGAAAGCCAAAACCCCCTCCGGAAGAGTGGACACCAGACTATTAATGGCAACGGCGAAACATGTCACACTCAAAACACACCCTTGGGAACACCCTCCTCTTGAATCCGCAAGCCTGAGAAAGCATCCCCAATATGGACCTTAAAATTATGGGACGATAAAAATTCGTGAATAAAAACCGGTAAAAAGCCTCTCATACCCCAATCATATAACTGACGTAAAACACCATATCTCTAGGTGGTATGGTAGGCCTTCTGAATGTCTAAGAACACTGCTAACACCTAAAGCCTGGATGAAAAGGCCCGTAAAACGGAGTCTTCTAAACGAATGAGGTGGTCAAGACTACTACGACCGCTGCGAAAACCGCAGTGAAATGGAGAGAGAAGCGAGTTGGAGTCCAAAAACTAAGCGAGGCGAACTTGGACCATCTTCTCGAACAACTTACTGAGGCAGCTCGTAAGAGCAATCGGGCGATAGTGACTGGGGTCAAACCCGTCCCTACCGGGCTTGAGAAAGGGTAGAGCAACCCCCACACGCCAGGAGGACGGAAAGATGATTCCTTTGACCCAAAGCAAGTTGTAGAGGTCAACCAAAAATAACTCCGCGTGGAGATGGAGACAACGGAGAAAGTCGTAATGGATGCAATCATCACCGGGAGAGGTGGAGCCACAGTGAGACAAAGCATCCCGCCGCTCATAGACGGAAAAGAGAGCAATATAAGAGTAAGTTGCGCACGTGGTAAAATCTAAAAGGCGAGATTTTATGGTGACCTTATGATCGAGAAACCGTTGAGAATAGCTACCAGCGCTACTCACCGAAGCAAAATGGTCAGCCAGAGCTTTGCTGACCAACCGGCCATCGGACACAAGCGAGCCTCCGACGTCCAGAGTGGGGATGGCATGACAAGCGTAGCGACCACGGATCTTATTGACCCGCTTCCAAACCCGAGTCAGTGGCATGGACGAAGAAATAGAAGATAAGTACCGGTGCCAAGACTCAGCGGGCACGATGGAGGGTCCTTTGGCGGATGGCACAAGCCCGGTTCCGATCGACCCTATTCGAGAAGGTTAGGTTCCGCCTATAACGAAAATGGGACAACTAATAGGCAGAAATAGCCGACGCGCAATCCTTCGATCACCAGGGGACGGTGGAGCCTCCCGAAACAGGGCACCTCCGCGGAACGAAGCGCTCAACAGCCTCTAAAATATGAGTAGTAAAATATGAGATCGCTGAATCTACGGTATCGAAGGAAACCCGGGAGGCATCAATAAAGGAAGCCACCCGGAACCCAACCCAATTTGCTTGAAGCAGATCCCAACGAGGAGGGAGGGAAAGGCACGGGCCAGAAAGGGCGGCCGACAGGACTATCGGGAAGTGATCACTCCCGGAAAGGTCGTTCCGGATCGACCACCGGAAGTCGAGCGAACATAAGGACAAGTCTACAGCACTAAACGAATCCGTTTGAACATGGCAAGAATTAAAGTCGCCGGAATTTAAAAGACAAATGGAATCGGATAATAGGAGGGACTCAACCACTCCACCCCGGGGATTACGGGCAGTATCACCCCAAGATGGGTGGCGAGCATTAAAATCACCAAGTAATAAAAACGGGGTAGGTAACTAACTTGTGAGCTCTAAAAGGTCAGGCCGACTCAAACTAAAATCCGGGAGAATTTATACAGAACAAACAGTTAAAAGCTTGGAAATAAAAACCCTCGCAGCAACAGCCTGCAATGTAGTACGCAGAGGAAGTGGCGAAGAGGAAATTAAAAGCAAAGCACCACCATGAGACACGCCCTCGGCCAGGAGAATGGAATTAAACACCCGGAAATGCCGGGAAGGGGCGAGCCCCAAGCTTATTTCCTTGCAAACAGACCACCAAGGGGCGAACGCTAGAAAGCAAGAGCTGGAGTTCCTCTCACTTGAGGAGACCCCTTGACAATTCCAATATAGGATGGCAGACACTACTGTCGTCTTGAAACCAACGGCGGGATTTTAGTGACCGAGACCGTCGAGAGTTTCCGACTACTAGAAGGCCCAGAAGAGGCAAGCGACAAATTGCGATGAGCCGGGGACGCACCAGGCACGGACTTGGCAGCGTGAAAGGCGGGAGGTGACAGCTGAGAGCCAGACCGAACCCGCAACGTGGATTTTTTTTTTTTTTTTTTTTTAATTAAGGGGCTATCTGGCGACTGCCGACTAAAGCATAAGTTGCCGTAAACAAACAGCCTAATTTAGGCTACTTTAAAAAATTAAACAGAAAACAATAAAAAGGAATAACAATAACAATAACAAAGCAATAACAAAACAATTACAAAAACAACAACAACAATTAAATCGCGTTAAATAAAAGGGAGAAGGCCGGCCTCCCCCAAAAAGTCAATAAGTCCACCAGTCAAAGTACACGCACTCATCCCGAGAACAAGGGACAGGCGGTAGCGACCCCGCCCATCCCGGTACCGGGACAGGTGTCGTGCGCGAAGATCACCCAGACTGGGACATTCGACAAGAATGTGCCGAACAGTCTGGGGGACGACGCAGTCGTTGCAATAGGGCGCAGGCGAGCGCTCCATCAGATAGCGATGCGTCACACGAGTGTGTCCGATTCGGAGACGACAGAAAGCAACCTGAAGCCGCCGCGGCATTGGGGGATAGGTCCATGGGAACAGTCGCGGCGCAATGGCATGCAACTTTAAGTTCCCTTCGACCGTCTCCCATCTTCTTTGCCAAGCAGTCCGAAGAGCTGCCCGTATTCCTGCCATGTAGTCGGTGTGAGGAAGAGCGAAACGCTGGTCCGGTCGCAGAGTCCTCGCGGACTCTTTGGCGCCCTCATCGGCGCGCTCATTCCCCGCAATTCCTACATGTCCAGGAACCCAGCAGAAGATAATCTCGACATCTGCCCGGCTCGCCAAAACCGTGGCGTCACGGATATCGCGAACCAGGGGATGCGGAGATTCCAATGCCCCGAGAGCACTCAGGGCGCTTTGTGAGTCGCTATAGATCACAATCCGGTCTCCGAACCGGGCACGTCGCGTAATCTCCCGTACCGAGTGGTGTATTGCCACCAGCTCGGCCGTGAAGACAGACGCAGCGCCTGGTAGAGCCCCGCTGACTTCAAACAGAGGGGATACGGCGTGGAAGCCGACCCCCTCTTGGGACTTGGAGCCATCCGTATACACTGGCACGGTACCAGCGTGACACGATGTGTGCTCCAAAAAGGTCGAACGCAATACTCCCGGCGCAGTACAAGCTTTGGGAGCAGAGGCGTGGCGACAAATAGCCAAATGTGGTACCCTCCAGGGTGGCGTCCTGGGCAGAACCAGGGGCGCCACCGGCCCGAGAGCTATATCTACCTCTCGAAGGAGTTTCCTGGCCCTAAACCCAAAGGGCTTAGGGTATGACTGGCGTCTCTCGGCGGCATAGGCACCATCGAGATCAGCTGCGGATGCAGTGAGAGCTGTTGGCGACTGAGGGAGGCGCCGGGCTCGCGCGTACAGGCGAGTGATGCACTGCACGCGGCGCAGAGCGAGTGGCATCTCCCCAGCATCGACCAACAGGCTCTCAATGGGGGAAGTGCGGAAGGCACCGGTCGCAAGGCGAAGGCCGGTGTGGTGGATCGAATCCACCTTCCGCAATAAACGCTCGGCTGCGGATGCATAAAACTCGCATCCGTAGTCGAGCTTCGAGCGAACAAAGGATCGATAAAAAAGTAAGGCGGTAGCCCTATCAGCGCCCCAAGCGCTGAACGTCACGGAACGGAGAATGTCCATGGCGCGGGTACAAGAGACCCTAAGGCTGCGAATATGAGCTTCCCAGGTGAGGCGTCGGTCGAATACAAGACCAAGGAAACGGTGCGACTCAATCACATCCAGGCGCACCCCATTAAGAAACAAATCTGGGTCGGGGTGAAGCCGTGGATGGCGGCAGAAGTGCACCACCTTAGTCTTGGCCAAAGAAAACCGAAACCTGTGCGCTTCGGCATAGTGAGAGACGCGGTTCAATGCCTGTTGGAGTCGACGCTCCAGAGTTGGCATCTGGGCCGCGCCAAAAGAGATCGAAAGGTCGTCCACGTAGAGCGTAGCGAGAACATCTTCCGGCAGCACCGAGGTGATGCCGTTGATGCTCAGGGCAAAGAGTGTGACACTGAGGACACTTCCCTGCGGGACACCCTCTTCCTGCTCCTTTGGGCCGGAGAGGGCTCCCCCCACCCGTACGCGGAATCGACGATCTCGCAAAAATTCAGATATAAAAATTGGGAGGCGTCCCCTCGCCCCCATCGTGTGGAGAGTCTCCATGATACCGTATCGCCATGCGGTATCATAGGCCTTCTCCAGATCAAAAAACACCGTGGCGTAGTGCTGTCTACGAAGGAAAGCCTCGCAGACGGCACTTTCCAGTCGGAGCAGAGCATCCGACGTGGAGTGGAACTTACGGAAGCCGCACTGTGCAGAAGACAGATGGCCTCCGCTGTCCAGGAAATAGGCTAATCTAACATTTACCAATTTCTCCATCAACTTGCACACGCAAGAGGTTAGAGAGATTGGGCGGAAACCGGTCGGAGTAGAGTGATCTCTCCCCGGCTTGCGAAAGGCGAGCACAGAAGCGATTCGCCAGGAGTCTGGGAGAAGACCTTCCACCCAGATCCTGTTGAACAAATCTAACAGAAAGGCCATGCCTCGCTCACCCAGGTGTCGAAGCATGGCGTACGGGACATCGTCCGGACCATGGGCGGTGTCCGCGCACGAAGCGAGAGCGGAACGCAACTCACTCACAGTAAACTTGTCGTTGAAGGGTTCTCCGCCTCTGGAGGTAAAGTCCAGCCGGCGGCCTTCCGCGACATCACGACGTGCATTGAATGCTGGCGGAGCTGCATCACGGCTAGAGAATGCGGAAAAAGCGGTCGCTAAGGATTCCGCCACGGACGCGGGGTCCGAGATTGCGGTCCCATTCTCCTGGAGAACGGGAGGGGGGTCCTGCGAGAACTTGCCCCGAATCCTTTTGACTCGCTTCCACACCTCAGCTAAAGGGGTCTTCCCGTTAAGTGAAGACACGTATGCCCGCCAAGAAGAGCGGCGGGCGTGCTTCGAAATATACCGGAACCTAGCCCTAGCCCGACGAAGTTCAGCGACAGTGAAATCGTTCGGGCGGCGCTTATAGCGCATGTAGGCATAACGCTTCTGTTTGAGGGCCGTCTCACACTCGGCCGACCACCATGGGAGTGGTCGGCGTGCAAAACGGCCAGACGTCCTAGGAATAGTAGTCAGGCCTACGGCGATGAGGTTGCCGGAGAAGAACTCAACGGCCTCATCTACCGACCTAAACTCCTCGACTGAGATAGAGAATTCAGTCATTTCCTGAAATGCAGGCCACCGCGCCCGCGCCAAGCACCACCGAGGTGGTCTCTCAGGCGGCAGTTGCCCTGAAAATGATATTTGAATGGGAAAGTGATCACTACCATGGAGGTCATCGACCATCCCCCAATCAAAATCAGGCTGTGCATCTGAAGAGCGCAAAGATAGGTCAAGGCAAGAAAATGAAGCGGTTCTCGGACAGTGATGCGTAAACTCATCCACGTTTAGGACACCCATCTCAAGCTCTTCGATCAGATCGGCAAGGACTTGTCCCCTGGGATTTATGGAGTAATCTCCCCAGAGAGGATGCCTGCCGTTCAGATCTCCAAGCAAGAGATAGGGCCTCGGCAACCGTGCCACGACGCGGCGGAAGTCCCCCGCGTCGAAGTCAGCTGACGGTGGAATGTACGCAGAAATGATAGTATACCTCCTATCCAGGTGCAGCTGCACAGCCACTGCCTGAAAGGAGGTATCTAAAGAGAAAGGAAGAACGGAGACATCATGCCGGGTGTAAACCGCGCATCCCCCAGCACGGCCATCCCGCGGTGGTGGGGTCGCAAGACCCTTATACCCCGGGAGGGCAGGCAGCGGGCACGCGCCTAGCATGGTCTCCTGCAAAAAAATAGCTAACGGGGAACGGGACGAGACGAGCCTCCGCAGCTCCTCCCAGTTGGCCCGGAGTCCACGGCAATTCCATTGAAGGAATATGCCCTCCAGGCCTAGCTCGGAGGAGACGCGGGGCCCCTCCTCGAATTGAAGACCCTCACGGGAATGGCCGTACGCTTCCCGGGGGCAGAACCCCGGGCGCTGTTGGCCGGACAAAGCGCTGAAGGCGCTGTCGCCTTCGAGGACTTATTGGGGGAGGTTGGGCTCGCCATGCGAGTCTTTTCCTCCCTCCGCCTCGAAACCTTAGGCGGGCGTTGCGGCTTCGGAGGCGGGGGGCCCTCTTTTCGAGGAACCACCGTCTCCGAGCCACTCGCTCCACCTCGGGGCGTGGGCGAAGGGGCCGAAGCTCCTTTGTTGCTGTCCTCCTTTCGGGGAACAGCTTTAGGAACCCCGGAAGATGGCCTAGCGACCATCTTCAGGGGTGTTGCCTCCTGTGAGTCTAACGACTCTGTGGAGGCGTGTGGCCGTTTCGCCTTACGGGAAACGGTCACGCTGGGGGAAGAGGGGGGAGCCCTGGTATTAGCCGGGGCTGGGTGTGAACCCTTTTTGCCGCCAGCTCTACCAGGGGAGCGCCCGGGTGTAGTAGAGCCCGCAGAAGGGCTCCGAATTGGCGCGGAAACAACCGTGCTCGTTGGCCTGGATGGGCCAGGAGCAGAGGGTGCTTTTTTAACTATTGAGGCATATGACGTCCCAGGCAGAGCCGGGCGCGCCAGGACCAAGTCCTTAGCCTCGCGGAATGAGAGTCGATCCTGGGCCTGAATGGCCAGGATTTCTTTCTCAAGGAGATATGCACCACATTGCTTCGAAGAAGCAGGGTGCGGCTCTCCGCAATTGACACACTTGGCCACACACGATTTGGACTTATCGTGTGCGACCTTGGAGCAATTTACACAGACTTCGGGTGACCCCGATTTTGCACGTCTACATGATCGATTCGTGTGGCCGAAGCGGTGACAGTAATAGCACCGCCGCGGCAGTGGCACGAATGCCTTCACGCGGTAGCGGTACCAACCGGCACGCACCGACTCAGGGAGCTTGTCACAGTCGAACGTGACGAAGAGTGTAGGGGTGGGTCTCGAGGCCCCTCCCTGTTTTCTCATCACACGTTCGACCTTGACCGCCCCATGGTCGGCCAGCTCTAATGTGATGTCTTCTATGGAGTAGTCAACGAGTTCCCTCGCATAAACTACTCCTTTTACAAAGTTCATGGTAGAGTGCGGCGTCACACTCACCGGGGTGCCATGAAGTGTCCGAAGAGCACTTATCTTGGCCGCCTCGGCGGGATTCGCCGCATTCGCCAGAAGGCTCCCGTCCGAGAAACGGGTTACCTTCGGCTCTCTACCAATTGCACTAGCTAATCCTCTCCGCTGATGGATCATGTTGCCCTTGGACAACATGGTGCCATCAGTGGAGCGAATAACGAGGAAGCGTTTGAAGCCAGCGGGCTCGAAAACGCCAGGTAACCTCTGAATGAGGGGCCCCGATGTCATCGAGGCTCCGCCCTGTGCACTCTTGGTCTTAGTCAGGGGCTCCGCACACGAGGGGGTAGAGGGGCCGGATGTGCCGATCTTGGCTTGGTCGCCTACCAAAGTGGCAGCAGACCCATCCGTCCCCGCAGCCCCCGCGGATGGAGAGGAGCCCCGAGTCTCTTTCGTCTTTCTTGTCTTTTTCTTCTTTTTAGGAGAGGAGGGCGGGGAATGAACCCGCTTTTCACACCCGCCGGTAGAAGCCCCCAGGCCAGATGGACCGGCCTCAGCCAGGTCTTTCTCTGAAATGGAGAAGGTCCCGGTGGGCGCAGGGGATTCATCCGGAGGAGATCCATCCCCTCCTTGTCCTGCCTGAGAATCCACAGCCGTTTGATGAGGACCTTGCATAGGGGCGGATTCGGGTTCGGTGCTTGGCGCCAAGCCCGGATTCCCCCCCATGGAAGGCCCTACCTTCTGAGGCTGGTTTTCCTCAAGGACCATGTCTATCACAGGAGGGGCCTCCAGTTGGTAAACACCTCTCAGGACATCGCAGGCCCCCTTGGCAGCGTCATAAGTCTTTAGTGGGGAGGCACAGGCCTTGACCCCGGCAAGGTTTAATATTTTTGCCAGCAGGTCTTTTGAGGGAAGCGACCGAAGGGGCCTGGCTTCCCTCTCCCCCCTAAGGGGGTTTGCCCTACCGAGCCGCTTGTACGAGGGGCGGTCGGCAATGGGCTGCCTGCTGGCTTTCTTGGCAGTCCCCTTAGAAAGCATAGGAGGGACTGCCGCTGGAGATAGGGAGGTGCCCGAAAGCACCTCCAGAGAAGGGGGTGAGGGGGAGTCCCCTACACCCGTAGGCGTAGGAGAGGAGTAAGCCTCCTCTCCGGTTAAAGAGGTATGGAGGGTCCCCTGCGCAAGCACAGGGGAGGGGACCTCCATCTTTTCTGTGGAGCTGCACGAGGGCGGCTCCGTTGTTGTTATAGGGGGAATTAAGGGGAGATGTTTTTTTTTTTCATCATTGGGCATGGTGACCCTCTTTGTTTTACGGGACGCAATCGCTCACCACCTCTTGCAGTAGCCCGCACTGCAAGAGGTGCTTACAGGCCCGGCAGAGCCAGGCGCCGCCATTTGGGACCACCCCTCCCGCCTGGTGGCCTGGCAGTCCTTCGGCATGGCGGCTCCACCTTGAACACGGCGTAAAACGGATAGATTTTGAAGACGAGAGGAAAAGGGATGTGAGGAAGGTATGGGTGGGGATGAAGCAGGTTGTTAAAAGCCAACCACCCCAGACCGGAGCTCAGGGGTTAGGGGACATTGTCCCCTCCCCCCTCAGCCCCGATCCGGGACGATTGGCTGAGAAGAAGGTCAGCTTCTACCCTGTGAAATTAGAGGCTGACCAGAGAAAGTTGTGGGAGAGGTTGTATGAAAAGCGACGAGGTAGGATAGGAATACAGGCTATCTGAA
The DNA here is from genome assembly GCA_963969495.1 of Ceratothoa steindachneri. Lineage (NCBI taxonomy): Eukaryota > Metazoa > Arthropoda > Malacostraca > Isopoda > Cymothoidae > Ceratothoa > Ceratothoa steindachneri. The sequence goes on from OZ018330.1 coordinate 156,758,497, forward strand.
GGAAGGAAGAGAGGCTAAGCTGGGGCCGGACGGGGCGCTGGATCCCGTCAGCACGGCGGCCAGGATGGCATTTCGCCGCGCCCCTTACGGGGCCCGCAACGTGGAGGGCTCATGACCCGGAGGGAAAGGGAGATCGAACAGAGACGGACGAGATTTAAGATGCGAAGAAGATGGAACAGAAGGCGGAACATGGACAGAGGATGAGAAGGAACAGGGTCAGAAAGTAAGGAGGGAATTGGATCAGATGGTAGGGTCAGAGGGTGAGGATGGCACAGGTTCAGAAGGAGATGAAGGAACAAGGGTAGGAGGCAAGGGAGACGAAACTGGGGTAGGAGAGATGGAAGACTGCACAGAGGTAAGGGGCAAGGCCAGCGAAGACCGGGGAGGAGAAGACATCAAAACAGAGGACGCCTCAACAACCGACTCAGGGGGCCAAACCAGCCTCATCAGAGGCAGCGCGCTTGGACTCCGAACAGGGTGAGGAGGAACCCTTCCGTTTGCGCTGAGGCAAAGGAAGGGGAGGAACAGAAGGGGCAGACGCCTGGAGGAACTGCCGGATATCCTCCAGCGTCTCAGCTCGGTCAGTCTCACAGTCCGCGACAGAGGGAGGAACATGAGGAGACCATTGACAAAGGAGAGGGTGTAACGGAGGAACCACGAGGAGGGACAAAAGGCAGGGAAGAAGGAGCAACAGAGGGATCGCGAGAAGACAAAGGAGGAGTGGGACGACCGGGATGAGGATGTCGGGACTCCGCCTCCCGGAGGACGTCAGAAAAGAGACGGCCGAAAGGGGGCGAGCTGCGCCTGAACCCTACGGCAGGCCTCACGACAGGCCTCACGGAAGTCCACCCTGAGGGAGTCCCAAAGAGCCAGGACCTCATCCTCAAAAAGGAATACGGGACAAGAACGCGAAGTTGTGCTATGGGAACCTCCACAATTGGCGCAACATTAATGATTCCCACAAGAGAAGCCATGATACGCCAAAGGAAAGGCCACACAGCGACGAGCCTGCCTGCAATTGCTGCTCATATGGCCAAACTGGTGGCAATTAAAACAACGTCTGGGAAGCTCGACATAACGGGACACATAACAGCACGAACAAACTGGGACAGATTCTGACGCTTAAAGGTAACGATGAGCGTACTCGTAGGAACCTTAGCGGGACCAACAGACTTAGAAACCCTATAAACGTCCGTAATCCTCTGGGATAAAAGTTTATCCTTTAATCTCGAAACATCATATTGCAGTAATTCGTTGGAGCGAATCTTTCCCTTAACAAAATTAAGGAGAGGGTGGGGCACAACCGAAACCGAGACCTCCAAAAGGAAAGACAAATCCCGTACGGCACCACACTGCCCTCGCGAAGATACCTCAACCACTAAATCGCCACTACCACGGGCCCACATACGGCGGAGCGCGCCACGGCGGAGCGCGCCACAGCGGGACTCGAACTCCCCATTCAAATCAAACGCGTCCAATTTAGAAAGCGGAGAACCAGAACTGGAATTCAGCACCAGAAAATGAGGATAATCGAAATCAGTATCTATCTTTTCTGCGAAGGGATCTAACAAGCGCGGAAAAGAGGACTTATTGACAGCCGTAGTACGAGAATTTTTTTATTATTACTCATATAAAGTAGAGTATAAAACGGGGTGCGAACTCGCGCAGCGCAGTCACCGTCTATCGTTGAGACACCTACTCGGATCCCCGGCCCAACCAGGACGGTAAGCCCGTCGACCCCTGACCCAACCATCGTTTTAAAAATGGCCAGCTAGCCTCGGAAATTTACCGGTTGGGGAAGCAAAGATTCCCCCCCCCATCCTCCCGCCAAGAGCGCCACGCAGGCTCAGCCCCCCCCCCCCAACCAACACAGGCAGGACCAGCTAAAGGGTCGCGCCCCCTAACGGACAGCTCTGATACACCGAGATCTACAAACAAACTTAGATGGAAGGACGATGCAGGGTGAAAGAGAATTGGTACAGAAGACGAAGTAGGGGTTAGCAGAGAGAAAAAGGATGCCAAGCTGGGTCCGGACGGGGCGCTGAGTCCCGTCAGCACGGCGCGGCCAGGAGAGCAAATCGCCGTTCCTCTTACGGGGTCCTCTGTAAAAAATGGTACAAAAACCTGCTCCCGATTTCAGAAGTATGAAACTTTAGTTGTATGGCTCAGCTGATTCTTTTCTTGCAACCTGGAGGCTAACACTTTTGTTGCATTTTGGTAGAGACCCAAATCACGCACAAGGTCATTCAGCTCTGGCTGGCTAAACTGTTGAGGAGTTGATGCCTCTGGGGTCTCATAAGAATGATCGCCGGATTCTGAAAGTATTTTTTGACTTTCATCAGCAGTCTCTTGCTCTTGGTCACTACCCACATCTTCAGATGGAAGAAATCCTTTCAAAACTGGGATTGGGAGCTCATCAGAGTGCATAGTAGGTCAGATTGCTGAGGGGATACTAGGATATGAGATTTTGTGTCAGTTTTTCTTGCCAATGCCCTTTTTATTGATCAGACAAAAATATCAGTCAGCTGTGTGGTCCGTCGGTTCTCGCCAGGTCATGGGAATTCCGAAAGGTAAATCCTTACGTTTCCCTTTTGTCAAGTCACGCAGCATTTCCTCGCAGTTATGACACACAGTATGTGGGGCCCATTTCTTATCTTGGTCGCTTAGAGTAAGTCCAAAGTACGCTTTATAAGCACACCTCACAAATGATGCTATATTACGCCTTTGACGAATAAGCGTGAAGCATCTACAAATATGACAGAAAGCGTCCTGCTTGTTCACACATTGACGTCTCCTTGTTGCCATGATCAGATCTGAAAGAAAATCAAGACAATTTTAATATCTGTTGATAACATAAACGTGTAAGTAACTAATTTGACCACAAACTGCTAGAATTAACAAATTAAAATTGCATGAAAACTAGAGCATGTAGAGCTGAACCGTTTTCAGATTTGATTTAGCAGGTCAAAAAAACGGCAATGAGTAAAAAAAAATCTCATGCAACCGAGATTTCGACAAAAATTCTTGACTAGTGTAATTCGTCATAGTTGGCAATTCTGATTTTCGCGGTTGGCGTTGGTTCTCTTGTTCCTATCATAGTAGCCTCAGTTGTGCATCGGCTGGAAAGGACCGAATTAAATCTTCCAAAAGGAATTAGAAAGAGCCAGCCGTTATCTTCGTGATCAGCTCAGTCTGCTTCATTGGGAAAACATCTGAGTTCTTATCTGTCGATCTGATTTCGATGGTACGGTGTCTCTGAACCCGCGAGGGGCCTCGTTGGTTCTCCCGGATGGCTTCAAACTCTATACCGAGAGCAACATCTACTGCCTGGAGGAATTGGTTTTGTCCTGGATTCAGGTGGGGGCCGTACGTGTGGCAGCAGGACTACACCCCATGCTACACAAACAGGGGGCCCCAACCAGTCTTTGCGGTCAGACAATTTCTTAGACCACATTACTTCGAACATCTGGCCTCCCTACTCTCCAGATTGCATCCCCTTGGACCATTGTATGGGGCGTGGTTGAAACAGACCAAAAAGTCCCTTATCATCACCAAGGTGAAGCTTAGGTCCAGGATTACCAAAGTTTTCACCCAGTTAAACAAGCGGACCGTCATAGAATTTAATGAATAGCAAAATCCTTCAAGTCTTTAACATCTATGGTAAATATATCTGCACCAACGAATTATTGCCTTTTTCTTTTATATTCAAGTTAGGCAACAAATTATCCTTGTACCTTGTAGACAGAAAAGATCGGCTAAGAATGCCTTGTGGCTCATCTTAATTCCAATCGTGTATCAATTTTGCCCTCCTTCAATAAAATATGTTGATCTTTAATTCATTAACTCTTCTGCAGTTAACAGGAAAGCAGGAACGAAAATAGAAGTAAAAAGAGAAACGTTTATCTCCTGGCACCAAAGTTATTTCATTTAAACTAAGGAGAGTTCATTCCGAACATTTTTTTTCAATACGTTTTAAAAGTTAAAATTATATTTGCACCCGTGAATTCTCTCTCTCCCTCCCCAGTTCTACGCTCCTCATCTGTCTACTCTTGTCTATTTTAACGCATCTTTTCAAGTTTCATCTCTAGTAACCTCCCCCCTCCCTAGTTGACCACCGTTCAGACAAAATGTTTTTTAAACTTTGTTAAACGGCCCCATTGAAGTTTATAGTTCCTTGGACCTGTGTTTGGGTGCTGGACTATTATCTAAACGTTTAACTATAGTCCTAATTTTAACTTTGTTTCCCCTAGCGAAGGACTGGGAACTAACGCCTTTTTCAGCCTCTCCTAAAAAAGGCAATCTCGTTCTAAACGAAATGAATTTATTTCCGATCGTTTCTTCCTTTCCCAGCGTCAAAGATCAAACACATACTCAATACGTCGGGGCGACCCAGAAGACATTCAATATCAACTTAAAACTTTCTTGCGTTATTGAAAATTATTATAAGGTGTAATAAAATGAAGAAATTAAAATTATTCCATGAATTTCTTTCGTTGACATTAAAATAAACTTCCTAAAATATTCTTTAGTTCTAATTGTAAAAAACTGTTCAATCGAACTCTTAACACGATAGGTTAGTCGTACAAAAGTAAAAATAAATTACGAGCATTGATAGAAATTACTAGTTTGGCGAGTGAGTTATACGCTTTAACATGTCTGTAATGCTATCTATATACGTCCTTGCCGTGTTCACACTCATTTTATTTGGGTAATAATCCAGCGAAAAATACAACTTTCCTTTAAATGTCTGAAGGGTATGTTGGCACAAGGATTGCATATAATGGCACGACACGGAGCGAAGGATTTTGGACACGTTTACCACACCTCCAATACCGGAAAAAGAACCCGAAACGTTACCCATATTAGTTATACAGTAATGGCTGTCATTAGAGGTACGCAGACCTATTTTAGACATCCAGAAATTAAGTAACACTGGTATAATTAACAATTCACTCAACCGTTGTAGTTTTAACGCTCTCTTCTTAACATTTAGTTCGTAGTAAATTATTGCGTGAATCTGACGGGCGTAGTCCCAGAAGTTGAAGACGTTTGATTTACAAGTTGGTATGCTTATATCTAACATGAAAATGTGGGCCCCGTAAGAGTCTTTTCTTTCGGGAGGGGGCCAGTACCGTCTCATGTTGATGGCTTGTTGGGTGCAAAACAAAGTTTCCTCGATAGAACTGTCACAATCAAGCATCATCTTAAACATGCTAATATTCGCAGCTGCAGTGAAAACTGTGTTGAGAGTAACACCTTCCATCTTACACCGCTTGAGGAGTCTGTCTGTCCATTTCTCATCTAACTCACTTTGGAGTAGCAAGGTACAGCTCTTTTCCGCTGGGCGCAAAGGGTGGTACTTAAGAAAGTTTTGAACTCTCTGGCCGTAAGCAAAAAATGTCTGAAATATTCTCCTTCCAAATACCCAAGCGAGGTACCATTGACTAGTGGGAAAACGATTGTGTAATGGGTAGGCAAAATTACCATCTTCTTTGGCATCAATCGTCTTTTTCGCCATTAAATCGTTGAGCAACTGAAGAAACACTGTGCAAAAATGCATATTGGTGGTTCCATCGCTGATGCTGTGATGAAAGCCGAAGAAACAGATGTGTTGGTTGGTTATATTAAAATTGGAATCCCTGATGTCATTTCCACATGGCTTCAATGAACGTACGAACCAGAGAGGGCCTTTGTGACTATTAAATTCCCTTTTTAAAAGATTCTCGTGAACATTCACGGCGTCATCATCGCTCGTAATCTCTTCCACGTCAAGCTCGCAAGAGCTCATTTCTTTCCACCAGAGGTCGCCTTGACGTTCGCCGACATGCATCCTCAAATTAGGCATTATCCTAAAACGGAAAAGTGCAATTAAAATATTATAGTACTTAATTACACTATTGTTTTTGTTCTAGGTAGTGTTATTTCATAATTGTTTATATAAAATTTATTTAACTATTAAAACTTTGCTTTCGTGACTTGGATAAGGATATTTTGAAATTTACTTAATTCCTTTAGGAAAAACGTGAGTTTGGGCATTCGCATGCATTTAAGGAAAAAAAAAACATGAATAAAAATTAACATTTATTTTTACTAGTTATACAAAGTTAAACACATTTAGATGAGAGAAGTTCTTCCGGATTTTCGAATGTAAATCACTTTCAGTACCTCAATATAGGTAGATTCCCATCATGTTTACGTTTTATGCCCCTTGTTAGCGGCGTTCAAAGTAGAGTCCTGGGTTCGCCTTGCTCCTACGAGTACGCTCCCTTTCTTTAATGTATCAAGATGAGCGTCAAGGATATGGACTTTCAGGGACATCCTTCAGCCCATTTTGCCGTAGTTCTTCACTAGTCACGCTGTTTCACATTTTGACTAGACGTCTAGCAAGGTCTCGCCGCTGTTCTCTTCCTCTTTGAGGTGCACCAAATGAGCCATGTGAAGAGATGAATACCATCTCCGGTTATGGAGGAGCAGCACTGTTTTGAGAATCGGGATGAGTTAGAGTTACAGAGATAAACAGGTCACAACAGACCTTGTGGTCCATACTAGGTGACCTGGGATAAAGATTATGGGGAAGATGGATAGTGGAGATGGAAGGTAGGAGAAATTTGGTGAACCTGTCACCTGTAGGCTAGGAAGTTGGCTATTCGCTAGAAAACGCCGTTAGTCGGGGATTAGATTCAAAGTATTTATCTATACGACGCTTGAAAGTATCTACGGTGCTGCAGTCTATTACTTTACGAGGAAACCCAATCCATAAGTTGACGATTCGGTTAAAAAAGAAATTCTTAGATTCGTGAGAGTTAAAATGTTTACCTATAATTTTGTAACAGTTTCCTCTTGTAATTTCACTGGTCGATATCGAAATATTTGTTGCAATCAATATTGTCTATGCCTTAGATAATTTTAAAGACCTGAATTAAGTGCTCTTAATCTATGCTGGGTTAACGGAAATAGATTTAGTTCTCTTTGTATGTTTTGTTCTTTAAACTTGGTATCATTTTAGTAAGCCTTCGTTGGACTTTTTAATTTCGCTATATCTTTCTGCTAGTACGGGTACCAGGTTTGAACGCAGTATACCAAAATGGGACGGACCAAGGAATTATAGAGAGTAAGGATTGTATTTTTAACTTTTACTCTAACGCTCTACCAATCAGTCCAATTATTCTATTTGCTTTCTTAATGACTTCTGAACATTGCTGACTGGGTTTTAAGTCGCTCGATATTGTTACTCCTAGGTCTATCTCTCCGTCTACGCTTAAGATTTGAGTACCATTTAGTGAGTAATTTGATTTGCTGTTACGATATCGGATCTGGAGCACTTTACATTTATCCGCGTTAAAAGGCACTTGCCACATTGGCGCTCAGTTCGACAATTTGTCGAGATTGTTTTGCATTTCATTAATCTGTGCGTTAGTAAGTACTGAATTCGCAATTTTGATGTCATCAGCAAACTTAGATATTATGCCTGAAAGACCTTCGTCTAAATCTTTAATGTATACTAGAAATAGAACTTGTCCCAGAACAGATCCCCGAGGTACCCTGCTTATGACGTCTGTCCAGTTAGATGATTTTACATTTATAACTACGCGTAACCTACGATTATTCAACCATTTTTTTCTATCCATCTAGCTATGGCGCCTTGAACTTCATGTGCTTTTAATTTAGTTAGTAAACGTTTGTGAGGAACTTAATCTAAAGCCTTTTGAAATTCGAGGTAAATTATGTCAACTGATTTACTCTCGTCGTATTTATTAAATATGTCATTAAAAAAGTCTAATAGATTCATTAGGAAAGAGCGTTTTCACGAAACCCGTGTTGGGCGTCTCTAAGTAGTTTCTTTTCTTCCAGGTGGTTAAAGAGTTCGTCGCGCGCTCCTAAAATTTGCAAAGGACCGAAGTTGGGCGATAATTAATAGGTCGATCTTTACTGTTTTTTTTTTAAATATTTGCGTTACGTTAGCGAGCTTCCACTCATCGAATATTGTTCCGATGAAAAGGTACCGCTCATTCGGTTACAGGCCATTCCGATTGCCTCGAACAGCTGGTAACATTGTAGTAGGAACATAGCTCATCTTGACGAGTGATGAAGCTTGATCAAACGAAGTAACTTCTGATTTGTAACTTGCACACTCATTTCACAAGTTCCACTGTTTAAGTCTAGACGTCAAAAGCTGTGCATTACACGTTGCGAGACCAATATCTCTGATCGGATCGTTGAGATCTTTTTGGTTGGGGTAGTATAGAGTTCCTCTCCTTAATTGCACCTCTGAAATTGTAATCTGGATCTACGATTTCCTCTGACTTGCTACTCGGCTCTGAATACCGATTCCCTCTCTCCTGCGGAGTGACTACGAGGAGCTCAGGGCAGTGCTTCACGGGGGCTATGGATGATGGAAAGTCGGGATACGCAACAGATGCACTTTTGCCAGACCGACGTTTGGAAGGGTTCAACCATGTAAAAGTAGCAATTGTTTGAGTGGTCAGTGGGTTTGCGCCAAATTCTTGAGAGAGAACTTCATGCCTCTCTTTTTATCTATGTACAATACTGCAAAAATGGAGCAAAATAAAATAAAAGATAAAGTGATTTAAGCTATATTTAACGTGTCAAAGGTTCTCGCAAAATATCGTATAATGTTCTATAACGGTTGAAATTTAGAGAATTTGGTATGGGTTTCACACTGATCTGCTTTCATTTAAGATGCATTTTATTTCTCAGTGGGGAACTACTGATCAACATGGGACCCTAACCACGGACCTCTACAGCATATGGCAGCCGCTGTGAAGTCGACCCGAAAGGAGACTCCATCTGGAAACTTGCCACACCCTATTTGGTTTAACTTCGCTATAATTTGAAGCAGTGTTTCCACTCGGGTAAGCTGTAGGCTTTGATCTTTGTTTTAAATTCAAATTAAAAACTATTTAAATTTCAAACTTTCTAAAATATATAATATAAAATTCCACTATTTCAGTAACAAAAATTGTACAAATTACTTCTTTTTTTGCACTGCTAGCAGGTGAAATGAGGTGCCGAGTTTGTTTTGATCCCCGACAGACATCTCAAAATTTTATTAGATGCTGCACAGAGAATTTTCGCTCGTCTTAATAAATTGGCTGCATGATGCAAAATGCGTCTGCCAGATGCTTGCAGCCTCTTCACCCAATCTCCGATAAATGCCTAGCCTGTGGATCCACTTAAACAGTTGGACCTAAACCGAACTGATGAACTTAAGGGTCCACGCATATATGTATTTTGCTGAAAAATTCTAGAAAATTAGTTTTTGAAAGTTTTTGGAAATTCTCTATCAGCTACTCGGCACTGAATCTATCTTGAATGTTCAGGAAAATCTATTAATTTTAAAACTTATTTGGGTCACGATTTAGGCATAAACAATTAAAAAATAACACTATCCAAGAACAAAATGAGTAAAAATAATTTTAGTGTTATTATTATTACCTATAAACTAACCAAAGACAACCGTCTGAAGCATCACAACCAAAATGTTTTTGAAGAGGCGCTAAAGGAAATTGGCTCAGAAGGGGAAAATGTGAATAGTTTACAGCCTGATAATTCATAACAGGGGAATTTGGGGGAGTCATGGAGATTTGGGGTAGGGTGGAGGGCATCTTTCCTGAGCCTGCCTATGATTACGGAGTGCATATAAATATCCAAGATGGGGCTCCTACATGGACACTACTCGGGGGCAGTGATCCAACTCATTTTCACTAAAATTGCGCCTCTTGTAACTCTCGAGTACAGAGGAGGTGATATATTACACATTAGCCATCCCTAATTTCACCACTTTGCGGTCGCATATTAAAAAGAAAAAGATGGGCTTTCATTTGTTTCCGCTTTTGTATGTAATAGTGAAGAAATTTAAGAGGGAGAACCAGGTGAAAGCCCCCAAAATGGTGACAACGGCGCAGGGACAGGCTGAGCTCCAATTGCGGCCGGTCAGAAATGAAAAAACTAGTGTATAATCCAACGGGAGAACGAGGAGATATTGCAGCAAACAAAAGCAAGAAAAATGGCTACATCGAAGAACGGAGTGGTAAAAGATCTAACATGATTTAAATAACAGGTTACCTTTATTCCTAAATGCTAGGGTCAGTAGGGTAACGCGAAAACCTATAGCAGGCTGGTAGAAAAGCCTAAACTCCCTAAAGCGCGAATTTAAACCGACGAAGGAAAATGAAAGACGATTGCGAGTGATTTAGTTTTTATTAACAAAATTGTCATACTTGACGCGAGGCTCCGAGTTGCTCACCCATGGAGTAGCCGACCGTAGGTGGTAACTGCAGCGAGACATTCATACGTCCGGTTGTAGGCAAATGCGCGTCACGCAGTGTGGGCAGACGCTAGGCGACCTTCGACAGACCGAAGACTCGCCAGCCTCCAACAACCCCTTGCTGCCTTGTAGGGCTACCTCTTTCGGTAAAGGCTAGAGGAAGGATAACCTCGATAATAAAACCAGGACTGGAGGCGACTATAGGCGAGCACCAGCAGACCGGTGTCTCGGCAGTCCCCTGCATCTGAGGATGAAGCCTGGTCGTCTTGAGCCCTCTCCTGCCACCGGGAATCTTCTTCCCTTGGTCAAGATACGGGTCTTAAGTGAGTACACCTTCTTACTCGTTCAAATCCAGTGCAGGTTTGATGTCCTCAGCAAACTGACCTTGATCAAGTCCCGTGGCGATGGCTGTCTGGTGGTGGGAGTTTGTCCGGGATGAGGACCGGCTCTTAGGTGGGCAACTGCACGTTGGGCGGCGGAGGCGAATATGATCGTTCTCTCTTGGAATGAGGCAACAGGAGAGTCCGACGTCAACCTCCGTGACTAAGCAGCCCTTTTCAGGACCACACTGCTTACCCTCGAATGGGGGAGGGGTGTAGAAAAGGTTGCCTAAAAATTGCCTGCCTCAAATTCAGTCCGGGCGGGTAACCACGGTCGTCGGACCATTTCCATTCTGTGGTCGAAATAGTAAATATGATACAAAAGTCGCAGCATGAAACGTCCGTACTATGCTAGACTAACCTTCATACGGACAGACCCGCTAGACGCACTGCTCTCATTGCCCAGGAACTGGCCCGATATACGATGACATTGCTGCTCTGTCAGAGACCAGACTGCTCTGTCAGAGGGCAACCTGACTGAAGACCAAGGTGGTTACACCTTCTACTAGAAAGGATACCCTATGCAGGAACGCAGACATCACGGCGTCTATTTTGTAGGCAAGAATTTCTTTGTGCGACTGATTGAGGACACACCATTGGCGTTTCAGCACGTCTCATGAAGATAAGAACATAAGAACATAAGAAAAGAAGGAGACTGCAAAAGACCATTCCTGGCCTACACTTGGCAGCTCCTGTTCCAGTCAACACACAAAAGATTTCTTACCAGAGAGAAGTCATCAACATTGTCACCCTTAAGGAGTTCGTCAGATCTAATCTACAATATACATAAAATGCATCCAGAGGATTATTGTCATTCATGCAACCGCAAAATATAATCTCCCCACTCCTTAGAAAAATATATACATATGTACATAAAAAAGTCAGTCCCATCTAGCAGCTTCATCCATATATTTATCTAATCTATTCTTGAAACTACCCAGAGAGGAGGCTTCTATCACATGTCTAGTGAGCCTATTCCATTCATCTACCACACGATTTGTAAACCAATTCCTCCCAATCTCCTTCCTAAACCTATACTTATCAAGCTTAAACCCATTGCTACGTGTCCTGTCATGTTCACTAAGTATAAGAACCATACCCGGATCCCCTTTGTTATATCCTTTTACCAATTTAAAGACTTCAATCAATTCCCCTCTAAGTCTTCTCCTTTCCAATGTATGTAGATTTAGTTTTCTGAGCCTTTCACCATAAGGTAAGTTCCTTAGCCCACCAATCATCTTTGTCATCCTCCTCTGCACAGACTCAAGTAAATCAATATCCTTCCTATAATATGGTGACCAAAATTGTACTGCATAGTCTATATGAGGCCTAACTAGCGCCAGATACAGTTTTAGAATGACTTCAGCACTCTTATTGCTTACACTCCTCCTAATGAATCCCAATATCCTATTAGCTTTATTCTTAGCATTTAGGCATTGCTTTCTAGGACGAAGGTCGGAACTTACCAAAATACCCAAGTCCCTCTCACAATCGGTCCTCCCTAAAATTCTCCCTTTTTATTTATAACTATTCAATGGATTATTTCTACCTATACTAAGTACACTAAATTTGTCTATGTTAAACTTCATTTGCCATTTCTCGGCCCAATTGGACAGAATGGTCAATTCCTCCTGCATTACAACAGCATCAGAATCAGCCCTAATGGCCCTACCTAGCTTAGTATCATCAGCAAATTTACTCAGGTCACTACTTATACCTATGTCAAGATCATTAATATAAATAAGGAATAGCAAGGGGCCCAAAACAGATCCTTGCGGAACTCCACTGCTAACACACCCCCACTCAGATTTAACTCCATCTATACTAATTCTTAGCTGTCTGTCACCAAGCCATGACTGAATCCACCTAAATATACTGCCATCGATCCCATGTGCTTTAACTTTGCTCAGAAGCCGTAAGTGTGGCACTCGATCAAAAGCCTTACTAAAGTCCAAGTATAAAATATCATAGTTTTCATCATTATTTGCTGCTTCATACACCTTACTATAAAAAGACAGCAAATTAGTCAGACAGGATTTACCCTTACTAAAGCCATGCTGTGATTCTTTTATCAACTTATGCTTATCTAAGTGATCTCTAATATTCCTTGCTATAATAGATTCCATCATTTTCCCTACCACTGATGTCAAACTTACTGGTCTGTAATAAAACATATTTGTTTTATCCCCTTTCTTAAATATAGGTATCACATTGGCTTTCTTCCATGCCACTGGCACAATGCCACTCTCCAATGATTTTCTAAAGATGCATGCTAGGGGCTCACTTAATACATCCTTACATTCTTTCAAAATTCTAGGAAAGAGCTCATCAGGACCGGGTGCTTTACTACTTTTGATTTTATCAATTTCCTTTGTCACTATCTCCTTTGTGATCAAGATATCCTTTAATTTCTCTTCATCACTACCCCGAAAGATCATTGACACCTCGGGTATATTTAGAGTATCCTTCTGTGTAAATACTGAGAGAAAAAAGTCATTTAGCATTCCAGCCATTGAGTCCCTATCACTCACTAATTCTCTATTGGAATCTATAAGTGGGCCTATTTTATCTCTAACCTTAGTTTTGTATAATTGATAAAAACTTTTAGGATCTTCCTTTGCCCTATTTGCCACTTTAATTTCATAATTTCTCCTTGCTACTCTAATTAACTTTTTAACATCTCTTGCTAGTTCATTATATCTCTGCCTTAAGTGATCCTCTCCATTTTTTATTTTCCTATAAATGCCCTTTTTAATGCCAATATAATGCTTAATTTTATCTGTCATCCATTTTGGGTCATTATTTTTAGTCCTAATCTCCTTATATGGAATGTTAATCATCTGACCTGTAATTAATTGCTCAATTATTCTTTCATACTCCTCTTCAATTGGGATCGACATGCAACCAACTTCAGCTGCTATGCCCCTACCATCGACAGCCCTAAGGATATCAAGGATACCTTCTACGAACAGCTGGATGCGGAACTGCAGCGTACACCGATTTCAGGCAAGTTGATGGTGCTGGGAGATTAACGCGCGAGTGGGCTCCTCCTACCAGGCATGGGCCGGAGTTGTCGGCAGGCACGGTATTGGTAAAGTGAAGGCCAACGGAGACCACCCTGGGGACATCTGTCATCATCGAACTCTATGGACTTCCATAAGCAAAATAAGCAATTAACAAAATCAGAGCGATAATGAGATTTGAACTCCTGTCTACGCGTGTTGCCGAAATTTAGCAGGCAAGGGGCTCTCTCCACTCAGCCATCGTAGAGTCTAGTAAGCAGAGATTCTCAACTTTTGGTGCCCCATAATACCTTCTCCTCCTTATGTCAATGTCATTTTCCCTTCCGAAGATGGACTCAAAGGGTGTATTTCAAAATTGTATTAAGGCAACTATGGAAAGTTTTACAGATTAAAAGATCTTTGATTTTTAATTTAACGTCATTAAATAAAGTGCGATCTCTTGTATCCTATGTAGAATAGATAAGTTGAATTCTATTTGTAGAAAGATGAATATTCCAGATTCCGTGGACCCAATTAACGCCCCTTGCAACTATAACATTTCAAACTGTGAGTACCCCTGTTATAAAGACCAAATAAAAGAGGGTGGTGAGGGTCCCCGCTTTGATTGGTCCCGCCAACGTCGTCAACCTCACCTGCCACCTTTATTGGGAAGTTAAAATCCAGAGACTTCCCCGCGAACTCTGGATTTCAACTCATTTCCCTGTGCAGCAGAGTGCCATTATTTTCCTTCGAACTTAAAAGGCAATCAATAGCAACGAGGGCGTAGCGTGCAGAAAGTTAGGAGAGATCTTTAAAGAAAGAAGGTACAGGAAGTGAAATAGTGGAAGATATATAGCCGAAGGTCATCCTCCAGGCAGTAGGGGTGAAGGGTGGATAACTGATAGAAGTAGGGCCGGGAGGAGTAGCATTCCTAGAGGGTTGGGAGAGTTTATGGCATTCTTTCACTCGGGTTTTGACAATTTGGGGCAAAAAATATTTGGAAATACTATTTAGAGGGATGAGCGGTGGGATTGGTTTATGCTTTTATATTCTATTTAGGGGCGGGGAGTGGGGGGCAAAATTTGGCAAAAAATGCATTATCTGCAACAATTTAGGCAATCACGAATGACTCTTTATGCCACACCCATCTATCGTAGCGTTGATTCCTTCTTGTGCTTTATTATCTCTCTTCCTTTCTTTGAGTAATTAAGCTAAAGCAAACTTAGGGCACGAGACCCGATTATTTTACAGGTCTGCGCAAAATGAAGTTATGGGAATGTAGGAGCGTAAGGCACGTAACTATTGTAACGAAAAGCAGCGAGGGCATCTCGACCAAAATTTCTTTTAAGGAGGTATCTAAAAGTGTTGACGAGTGAAGTAAAAACGGTGTAGAAGTGAGAGCACGCTCCCCTCAAAATATCTGCTGCAGCACGCTACACCTTGCACCTCCTTGTGGATTAGACACGAGGTGCCGGGATGGCGTGGCCGAGAAGCCTAGAATAGAACAGACTTTGCTGTGGGGAACCAAGGGACAACGCAACTCTCCTGTATGTGCCACACATCTATAACAAAGGCAGGTGCCGCCTCTTCGTGGACACAATCAATGTAATAAGTGCACGAAGATAGGTTAACACCTTCGGACTAACCATCGATTGTCATTCTGATCTTTATATTTTAATTATCCAGTCGGGAGGATCTCGTCCAAAGGGTGACGGGTCTCGTCCCTTAAAATAGAGGGGACGAAAGAGCGACTGGAGAAGAAGAAGAAAACCAAGTTAAATAAAAATAGGACCTCATTCAAAGACTAAAAAATCAAGCGGGAAGAATAAAAGT
The DNA here is from genome assembly GCA_963969495.1 of Ceratothoa steindachneri. Taxonomy (NCBI): domain Eukaryota; kingdom Metazoa; phylum Arthropoda; class Malacostraca; order Isopoda; family Cymothoidae; genus Ceratothoa; species Ceratothoa steindachneri. Next base: position 156,774,000 of record OZ018330.1, read on the forward strand.
ATATCCTCATATAGATAAAAATGGCCTCGGTACTCCTGAGGGCGTAAATGCCCCCCCCCTCCCCTCTCTTTCAAAGATTAAGCCTCTGCTAGAGAAACGGCGCGATCAGGAAATTCGGCCCACGGGTTCGACCCAAGATGGGCGACGACAACCCGGTCATTCATTCAGGCGAAATTGTCCTCGAGCTTTGCCCATAAAGGATGATTCCAACGTAGCCACCTTGTGTGTGTGTGTGTGTGTGTGTACTGGAAGGTGGTGAGCCCAGTCCACGGCCCAGCAGACCCCGTGCCTAATACTTGCCTCAGCCGTCGGGCTTATGGTCCTCGCAGCAGGAGGGACTTGACGGTGTACACTGCTACTAGACTTAGGGCCCATAAGAAGACGAAAGTCCGCCGATCAGCCAAAATCTCTGTGGAGAGAAGATAAAGTTTGGAAGGGGATAGGGTGGCATGTAATAAAGAGAAATAGAGTTATACAGGTCCACTAACAAGTAGGGTGGGTGATCATCCATTATTATCACACCCCGACGCTAGGCCGCGATGGCGTGCAATCCACCCAGGTACCATGCGTAGCGCAAAAAAAAACAGCACCCCGACGAACTGCACACCCTCTAGGGTCGAGGGGATAGTCGTAGAAAAAAAGGAACACTGTCAGGGAGCGAGGAGGAAGCGCACCAACAACTTACCATGCCACGTCAAAGAGTTTTATTTAATTCGGTAGCGGGCGTACCTAATTTGTACGCTGTTCAGTTGAGAACCGTTCCTTCTTCTACCAAATACAGGTAGACAAAAGGTGGAGGAGATGATCGTAGCGCAAAAAAATAATTTAAAAAGAGTAGCGCCGAGAGGGAGCGAGGGGGAAACGCATCAACAACTTTGCACGGCCCCATCAGAGAGTTCAAGTCAACGGCTTACCTAATTTGCACTCAGGACGAGAGGCTGTGCATCTCCTCCAGGTACCGAGTGCAACTGGCTACAGAAGGCATCTCCCTGCGGGGTCCTCAGCCTTCATGCTTCACATTAGCTTTTCTTGCATTCACTTCATGGTCATTCTTATAGCCACATGGGTGGCATTTTTGCTCACCTGTGAGCCTCTGCGAGGGTTTTGAACCCAGATAAACTCCATATAAATACGAATTAATACCATTATTATCAATAAATAATGTGAAAAAATGCGTAGAGGATACACATCTCTAGTTTCCAAAAGAGATTCGTGGTTCTAGGAGCAGAGAGGTGGGTCTTAAAAATGGACCTTGCCCCACAAAAGCAGGGAACTTCAAGAAATGGGGTTGGGTATAAATGCGTCCACCCTGCACGAAGAGTTACGAAGAGTCCTGGCCGATCTTAGGGGGCTTGTAAAAGTAGATGATGGCGTGAAGGTTCATTCTCTTAAGCAGAGAAGGTGAGATGGGTTCATTGCTGAGAGAGTAAATCGCTAGTACCAAAAAACCGGACAAAATCGTTAGAACCCTTTCGAAAATAGGTGCTTAAAGCAAGTGGTGACATGGGGGGGGGGGGGAGACTCAAACTTGTAGGTAAAACAGATGCAAACAAAGGATGGTCCTAAAATTCATAGGCTTAAATGACTCTTGCACCATCCTCTACTTACCCCCTTCGTCCTCATTACAATAGGAACACGCTGTAGTTACCATCCCTCTTCAATCGGTAGGAACCTAGAGGGTACGCAACTCACCTGAGTATTCTCTCCTTAAGTACCAAGGTTCCTTAAAAGGTATATAAACCACCATTAATGGGTGGTGCCGAGGCGATGTCCACATAGCTCAGCTGACATCGGGAAGATTGCACGCGCCCTCCCTTCCTCAACAGCCTCAAATGGATCTGCCGTTATCTCTCCTTCACACTTTTGCCACATTCATCCTCTTCACTTTTTTTACAGATGTCACGTTACTTAGGCTGGGATGCCTTCGTTGGTATTCGCTTTTTTAACTTCAAACACTAACACCACACGGGGGGGAGGGGGGTTGATGATGCGATCCAGTTATGGTTAACCCCCACCTCTACTAATTCCTGAATCCACGTCAGTCCCAGACCTCTGGGGAGGGTCTGGAAGACCCCCACACCAGGGATCTCCAGTGAAGATCCTCAAACTATCCGGTGATGGATGAATGTGCTCCTCAGCCACCCAGGTTGTGATTACAATACCCTCCCCCCCTATCTCCACCCACCTTCACCCTACCCACATACATCTTATACAAATTCCCTACACCAGTAGACCCGAGGGTTCCTTAATATTAGGAAGCGAAAACCAACGGGGGCATCCCGCCAGAAAATTTGTGAGGGCCGAAGCTTTAACAAAGTGAAGAATATGAAGTGTAAATGTGTGGAAGAGAGCCGCAGATCTTTATGTAGGCAGTGGGGCCGGGAGGGCACGTAATTCTTTAGATATCAGCAGGAGTATGCTGGCCCATGCTGATAGGACAGGGAAAGTGGCCAAAATTCATCGAGCGAAAGCAATTAAAAAAATGGTAGGTTCAAACTTCGGGCACAACCGAAAGAAATTACCACAGTTACTTGGTAGGTCCATTGCATTCATTCTATTTCTGACTCATTTAATCTAACTTCGATTAAGTACTACTCAATACATCAACTGTAAATGAATTATAGCTCAATACATTTACCTGAACATTAGCTGTGTGGCCGACTTTATCAGTTCGAATGATATGGGAACTCTAGAATCTAGCCACAGGGCATAAACTGTGGTCATGTTCCCCACCGTACCTGCCCTCGTGAAAAATTTTTCCACATACCCTAGAGGTCGCACCCATTTTGGGTCAAATACGGGGTAGGGTTCTTCTGAGTGTTCAAATGCTGCGAAAGAGGAAGAGAAATATAAAAGCCACTAAAGAACTATTTTCACCTTAAAATGTGCTTAAATTCCCTAAATGAATCGTCTGCAAGCTGATCCTCCTCACCCATTTTACGAAATATGGCCTATTATATGTGACATATTTATGTATTTATGGGTTAAAAAAAGGGGTAATAAGAGCTTATCGAGGTCACTTCGCATACTATACAGCATTACAATATACTAGACTTACTTGTGGCCATATAAAGTACCCGCTGTACTTTAGGATGCAAAACCAGACTATCTCAAACCATTCTACTAATAAAAATCTAGATCTCTGGCACTGCGCTAAAATAGTGCGGATTACAACCCAGCGTCATGGATTGACCTAACACTTAAATATTTCTAAACTGATACTATTGCAACTAGGTTGGGCAAAGTGCTCTAGTAGTGAACTACTATGAAAAATATTACTTATGTCCATCCTATATCTTTCCTAATTTTAAATACAAGACTTTGATATTTTAATCAAATTTAAAGAAAGCCTCACATTTAAATTATTTATACTAAATATTTTGAATATTTGGATCTTAACTCACGTGATTAAACGGTGCTCAACAGAAAAGTTCCAAGTGTTTTTAGCCTATATTCATAGCTCAGATTTCCTCTTAGTGCTTGAAGATATCCAAGATCCGATATCAATTAGGTTACCCTCGGCTGCACCGACTCCGGCATAATACATCCTGCCTACGAGAAGACCAAGCCTGAATGCATTATCCTGGTCGTCTAACATATCATTATATAGCCGACAAATAACTTGTCTTTTGTTGCCAACATTTCTACTGCTCATGTTTAACATCCGATTTGGCCTGTAAGTCCTTTTTATAGTCAACTCGGAGCCAAGTCCCTCTCAAATCCTTTTTATAGTCAACTCTGAGCCAAGTCCCTCTCAAGTCCTTCTTATAGCAGTCACCTTTTCGAGCCAAGTCCCTCTCAAGTCTCTCTTAATTAGCTTCTCGGAGCAAAGTCCCTCTCATTTCGTTTCGATAATGTATTTGCCCCAGTGTGCCGCGTCTTCTAATTATCATAATTAAAATGCTTATCTAACTTATCTGTATTTTTATTTAAAGCCCTTTCACATGGCGACTACCTGCAGGGGCATAGTCGCCAGAGGTACAAATCGTTCTCATATATTTTAGCTTACAGATAAGCTAAATAAGTTTATCCATCCCCACCCCCAATATTATTATCACACAAAAAGTAAGATGTCCGATCAGGTGCCAGAAGGAGGCCTGCTCCCTCCGGGCCCCACCAAAGCATGCGCCCCCCCTCCATAAAAACCTATATACAATGGAGGCCTCCCCCTCATCCCTAAACCCCACTATTCCAGTCGGGTGTGCACGAACCCCCCGGAAGACACTCCCTATACCCAGACCGCTAACTTAGCCAAATCGCCCCGTCATTTGAATTACCCCTCCCGCCTTCTTAACTACTCACGGCAACTGATTATATATATTATAATCCGCACTTTATATTAAATATCATTTTAATTCACTTTTATTACTGATGTCGAAATGTTTGTTTTCCAATGATATTGAAATAGGCTTTTTAATGATATACATTTTTTAAGGATATTGGGAAAATTCTTTAATAGTATTGAAATGGTTCTTTTATTTGTCTTTTTTTATTTTTAAATCCCGCCTGGCAGACCACTACGATGGAATATCAGCCGAAACATCGGAATTCCTTTCTTAATAAAAATAATCAAACAAAATAATAAAAAAGTAAGAGACCCGCCTCCTATAGGGTGGGTACCATGTCACCCGCAACCAATTTATATATTTAAGTACTATGCAAAAACTACGAGTATCTCACCACAGTGTGAATGAGCCCGACCAAGCACGAGGGACAAGAGGTAGCGGGGACCATGCTCGTCACGATGCGGGGTCAGGTACCGCGTGCTATCCCCCAGATAAAGAATTCAACCAAAAAAGTGACCTATATTATGAGAGTACCAAACAGTCTACATATAAGAGTAAAGGTTCATGGGAGCGCTCCATCAGATGGCGCTGCCCAGCGAGTATGACGATTCGGAAATGACAATGATTTCAGAGAGACATGGAGGGGGGATGGGGATAGGTCCATGGGAAAAGTTGGAGGGGCTACATGCCATTTTAAATTCCGCGCACCGTTTCCCATTTTCTTTGCCATGTAGTCTTAAGAGATGATTTGATCGCGAAACGCCGGTCAAGCTGCTCAGTCTGAACAGACTGCCTCCACGCCCGCTCGCCAAGCAAACTCGTTTCCAGCAAACTACTTGTCCATGAACATCATTCTTCTCTTTCGATTTCAGCGCGTTCATCTGGCGGGGACCAGAAAGGGTACACCGGCTCCATGACACGCGATTGCAATACTCCAAGTGCTTAGGAAAGCAGAAGACTTGAGAGAAAGGTTCAAAAGTGCTATCATACAAGGTGACGTTTTGGGCAAACCATCGGAACCATCAGCACCACCGATCAAAGGTTGCGTTTTGGGCAAAACGATCGGATCCACCGATCGAAGGTAGCTTATTGGGCAAAACCACTGGAACAACGTAGTCTTGGGTAAAATCATCGGCTCTACCGATCCGGGGTAGAGCCTGGGAAAAACCATGTGCATCAGCGAACCGAGTCTTGGGAAAACCATGTGCGCCACTGATCCTGGATAGCGTTTTGGGCGATTTTTTTTCGGAGCCCATTTGGCGACTAGGCATAAGTTATTGTATTCCTTCTAAATCATAATGCTAGCTAGATAAAAAAAAACAACCATGCAAATTACACAAAAACAAAAGAGATTCAATTATTAAGCGTTCCTTAAACCAGTAGTCGAGACCCAATTTTTAAGTGGTCCTTGAGCCAACAGTCTAGACTTAATTTCTAAGTAGTCCTTGAGCCAACAGTCGAGACCCAATTTTTACTAGGTTCTTGAACCAGTAGTAATCCTCCTTATTTATTTGTTTTTGAAAAGGTCTTTACTGGCGACAACCTGCACTGGCATAAGTAGCTGTAATCACGCACAGGCTATGTTAAAAACCAACAAATGAAAAACCACAAAACCCCACAAAGGCAAACCAACGAAACGCTCGGAGAACCATCCTAATGGAAAATGGGTATTAGTTTTTGCGATTCTTTAGGGCTATAGGTTTATTGGAATAGTGTAACGGAGCATTATTGGTTTCACTCTTCTGCCATAACAATTTTACGAACGACAAAAGCGACCAGGGCCTACCAAGGGTCATCCGAGTCTATTAGGCAGCCACTATACCCGCTCCCAAATATCTTTCTATAAAGGGCATCACCATAGGTTTCAAGCAGGGGCTCTGTGTAGATTGTTACACATAGTACTTTGAGTAGCGGTACTCCATCGCAGCACCAGTGCTCCCGTCATTCTCAAACTAGTTTGAGACTACCTAGGTTTTATTCGTTATCATTTCTATTTTGCTCTCTATGGTAAATACAGATTATAGTTTGCAATTTTTTTTTCGGAAAATTCCATTTGAATTTACTACTATTATTTGCCCCTGATAGCCCTGTCAGTATGACGTCATAAGCTGTTGGTAAATACAGATATTGATCACACTGATTCACGGAGTGCCCCACCTTCCGTGAACTGAGACACCCCTAGCATCACATTTAGGTAATAACTAATTTAAATACGATGTAAAAGGTTAGGGGTATTATGTTAATAAATGTTAGTTCTGGTAATTCTACAGTTTAACAAGACGCAAACACCTTTGTCTCAAAACCGCTAGAAAGATCAGCCTCTTGTTTGATTCCTTTCCGGTAAGAAGTTGCAATCTGCCGACTGCGAATCGGCCCCACCAGAATGACGCAAAAATTCATAATGGCCTACCCCCCCTCCCTTTACTGCCAGGATTGCTTACCCCCCTTAGTAACTACCCACATCATCGCGGAGTACCCCCCTATCTACCCTTTGATAGAGTGGGACTCTGCCCACTCTTCGCCTAATATTTTTTAAAGAACAAACTATCCATCCCGGATTGACAAGTTTTCTAAAGGAAATTGGCCTTCTTACTAAACTATGATATAACAACATGCCAAAGAAATTTTTAACTCTTTCAACATATATTCACTCAAATCGTCAATATATGTAAATATCCGCCCTATCAAACATCATCTATCCACTATCTTTTAAATTTGAAAAACGAATCTTAAAAAAAAACATCCTATAAAATTGAATTACTGCGCGATCACCGTGAAGTGTGCGCCATGAGACCAGCATCAATACATCCATCTCAAAATACGCTAACTAGCGCTTAATCCACGCGAGGGAGGATCAGCGAGGTTCGCCTCGGACGGAACCCACGTGACCGCCGGCCTATGGGAAACGAAAAGATTATGGTACATAACAAGGGTTACCGAATTTACGAAAGGGAGCAAGGAGGCCAGAAGGGCCCCCTTGCTGAGCAACAAAACGCTCGCCGAAGAGTCGGAGAAAAGGGAGTAACATGGGCGACATAAATATAAAATAAATAATGCGGCGAACTCGGCCTTGACCGCATGAGTGGGAGCCGACAAACGAACACTAGCCTGCCTCTGGTCAAAGAACCAACCCAGCATCCAGGGAGTGGCATCGCTGTAAGCTAAGGGAGCGAGGGAGGGGCCCACCCGACTCGTGCTCCGACCCAAGGGACCCAACCAGAAGGCAGGAGGACTGCCAGCAGGGCAACCCTGGAGGACCGCGCGTAGGCCAGCTGTGCCCCAAAACGCGGAAGGCCTATAGCCATACCCACGAAATTCAGGAGGCCACCCAGCTTGGCCCAGAAGGGGGAAGGCTCGGGGACACGAGGGGCCCATTCAAGGGCCGTGCAGGTCTTCCTTCTCATCTTCGGAGTCAGACGGGTGAGGCTGGAGCGCAGGTCTATGTCCACGCCCAAATAGACCAGGTGGCGCGTGGGGGTAAGCACCGACTTCTTCTCATTAATCTTAATGGATGAACCGCGGACTAGCTCGATGAATCTAAGGAGGGCGGCGGGGCAGCCTAATAGGCCCAGGATGTCATCGATATAAGTATATACCGTGACACCCGCTAGTCTGGCGAATTCAGCGAAGATCGGCGCCATGAAGTTGTTAATCTGTAGAATAGCCCTTCCCCCCTCCCGACACACGCTATTTTACAAGCCTCTTCTCACCTTATCTGTTCGGAGGCTAGTCGCCGACCAGCTTTCGTCCATTCGTCCATGGTCGGGGGCGGGAAGGTGAGGGCTGGTTTACCCTTCCCTCGTGCCTCTGTTGTCATTGTAGGGGGTATTAACGTGCCTGCATTCTTCCTGCCCTTTTCCCATACACTCCCCTTTCCCTTTTACGCAAGGGTATGTATGTAAGGTGGCCTTTGTAGGTTTATTTGCCCTCCCTGCCCCAACGCCCACCGTTCGCTCTCCGGTGCCCAATGTCCATTTGCGCCTGTATATCTTCCGCACTTTTTTCCTCCCACCTTCACTTGCTTTCCAGATTTCAAGCTTTCTGCAGATGATCTCGTTGGTTTTCGTTTCAAATAAAAACCTTGGTTTCATTTTGACAGTGTTCAAGTTGCTCAAAGGGGGGGGGGGATCTGATTGAACTTATTTTTCTTACTTGCTAACCTATTAAATTCCTTCATGTTTATACACATCATAACGGTCTTATACACATCATAACAGTCTTATACACATCATAACAGTCTTATACACATCATAACAGTCTTATACACATCATAACAGTCTTATACACATCATAACAGTCTTATACACATCATAACAGTCTTATACACATCATAACAGTCTTATACACATCATAACAGTCTTATACACATCATAACAGTCTTATACACATCATAACAGTCTTATACACATCATAACAGTCTTATACACATCATAACAGTCTTATACACATCATAACAGTCTTATACACATCATAACAGTCTTATACACATCATAACAGTCTTATACACATCATAACAGTATTATACACATCATAACAGTATTATACACATCATAACAGTCTTATACGGGAAAAGTCAAGACTTAACGCACCGCGAATTTTCGAATTGTGTCGGCAGGATTTTTTGTTCTTCCATCCTCCTCGAGGGCGCAGAAAAAAAAGTTAACGCTATACTCAACCTTTAAAGGAATAAAATAACCCTTAACTTAACGCCATAACCTGTGTCAGCACGGGGTGGAGCCGGACATTGATCGGTACGGCGCGGTTCGTGCAATGTATGGACTTTCGTACAAACACAAATAGAGCCTCAAATTCGAGCTCGAACCAACGAGGGGAGACGTTCAAAAGCTACATGGTTAATGCTAAAAACCACAAGAAGGAAAAGATTCAGAGCACTTTCGTGCTCAGAGAACGAAGAACTTCAATGTACACACGAACTCCTCCTCACTAGCTGAGTGGTTTAAAAAAATATGGAAGTGAGTTTTTGAAAAAAATTCTTACCTCTTGCAGGAAAATATTGTTGAAAACTCGAAAAAAGGAAATGGATGGGATCCTTAAATATTTTTAATAACGTTTCTAGCCAAAACATTTCAAAAAAATTTCCCCCACGTAAATGAAAAATACGTCGCTTCGTTAAAAATGAAATCAACCAAAATTCGCTTCCAAGCAGTTCATCATCCATCGACCACCGCTTGAACAACAATACAGACTAACTGAATCATTTCCCACAATGGCCATATTTTTTACCTCGTTCGGGAAATATGGATTAAATTGAAGATAGGGGAGAGGAAAAGGGGAACTCTCCCCACATTCTGTGATACGTTTCCTTCCTCCCCCCGCGGCAAATCTAAGCACAAGGACACGAACCGCAACAACCTTGATTATTAATGCTCTTCTTGGAGATGATATCGCAAAATGACGTAGCGAAGTGTATATGACGTCACGGGAAATAAGCCTTTCCTTCGAGGGGCAAATATTTGATCTTTTGGTTTGCCCGAGAGATAAAATAGCGATGGGTGCAGTTATTTGCTTACAAAATTAAATAGTAAAGCACACAAATGTAAGTCTATACTATCCAATTTTGGAGGTCATAAAATGCTATAAAGAATAGACAAGATAAGTGTAAATTTATTTTTAGTTAAGAAAAAAATGGATACTCGACAGGAAAAGAATAGGGAGATAGCAGAGGTGAGAAATATATAAAAAAAACGAGCAACAATATCACCAAAACTTCTTTGGGAGACAACAGAAAAGGTGAATACATGTGTGATATAATAAAAGGCTGAAAAATTGCCCCCAATGAAAGGGGATAGGAAATGGTTTGTAAGGGACGTGACGTCATTCCTCATCGTGTTACCGCGAAAACAAAATTTTGATCAGATTGATATCATAATACAACATAATTTAAGGGGAGGGGGAAAGCTACAGGGGCCTATCAAAGCTCATCCAAGTCAATCAAAGAGCTCTGCAAGAAGCACCCTTCATCCCTATGAACTGCACCCAGAATAGTGCTTCTAAAGCATCCCCAATCAGAGCGTGTCAGAAACTAAACCCTGCAGCTGGAATATATACATCAATATTAAATTATGTACATTTGGCGGTGTACGGGGAAAGGTAAGAATGAATTCCTGGTTTTGTTCCAGATAAAAGAACCTGCCTATGTTACGGATAATTCAGAAGAATTGCGTGCCCTCCTAATCTCAACATCCCGAAGTATTCCCCTGTTTTGCCGTGGTCAGACTCGACATGTTTACAGCATCCCCCTTCCCTAAAACTTTATATCTGGGTGAAATTCTCTCGTTAGTTTGCGATTTGTAAAAGTACATTCCTAATTCGCCCATTTTCCATTTAAGGCAGCGATGCATGCCAGCGCGCACTCTCACGCAATTCGGTTGCTATGGGAACGAGTGAACATCCGGTTCCGTTTATTTACACACATTAGCACCGTATACATAATTGTACTCGCTTCTTACCTACGTTTTACATGTAGTTAGGATTTTAGGCGAAACCATCGAGGGAATCTCTTACAGAAAGTTTGTAAGGAAAGATCTGCAAAGAAAGTAGTGATGATATAGGAAGACAGAATGCGTGGAAGTTATATGGCCGAAGATCATTTTTCGACTTCGGGGTCGAGGGAAGAAGGGGCGCATAAGGCCTCAAGAATAATTCTGGGAAGTATCATTCGAGAATCACGCTATAGTCGTTTAATGGTCGTCGCTTCCGAGAAATGTTCGCAATTTACCTGGAATTCTCTTCCGTGGCCACGGAAGTCCCGACCAATTGTTACCAATTTGATAGCCTTATTGTAAGTGTGTGCACCCTATCCTTGAATTAAAGCAAGACCCATGAATGTTGTATTAGGAATTTATTGTCGACATATTTTAAATCAAATATTTATATCGATCGAAATAATGTGAAGCACAACATGGTCGAGAGCTCTTGTTAGCCGAGTCGATAAGGCGTTGGTTTCCCAACGTCGATCCCGGCAAGAGTGGACACAAATTTTAACACACGTAGAGATCTGGCGACCAATTGGTTGAAGCGCTGTGCTCACCCCTGTATTGGAGTGGGTAACTCTTACACACATAGCCAATTTCAACACTGCTTTCCTTCCTATCACGTCTTCGCAGCACAACACGCACATGTACACATACTCCTTGTTCCAAGGAATCCTGCAGATGAGTATCTATATCCACATACCTCTGATACATCTGACTCGGAACAGGTGCTTCTGCACCTGAACGTTGTTTGGTGTCAAAGCACAATACTTCCTGGCACCTCTTCACAAAGAGGACAGGCACCTGGTGCCCTCAGGCTAACCAGTGATTGTCATACTGACCTTTATGTATATTTCATTATCCGGTCAGGGATCCTCTTGGATAAAGTCAGGTTGACGAACCCCTAATACTACACCCATTGTCGCAACGCCGGCCACGGATGTGTTCTACAACCTTGAAAAACTGACTTAAATCCACTGTTGTCCAAGGATGATATAGAGAAGGATGCAACGACTAAAACCCGACTGACGCAACCAATTTTTCCATAAAATCGGATAACACGACCATATCTCTTCCTCGATTTTTATTAAGGCATGTCCCTCTAATTTTTTTTATTAGGGTGTCTGTTTAAAAGAATTATCAGGGTAGATCCCTTTTTTAGGGTAAATCCCTTTTTTAAATGTTATTAGGGGACGTTCTCTTTTATCAGGGTTTGTCCCTTTTAAAAAATATTATGGCATATCTCTTTAAAAAATTAGGGTATGTCCTTTTTTATTATAGTATCTCCAATTTTCAACATTTTTTTGTAAGGTATGATGACCCCTTTACAAAATTATTAGGGTGTGCCTTTTAAAGAAAATTTTTAGGGTATGTCCTTTCTTTTAATCCCTTCCATTCACGCTTATCTCCCGATCAAGTTCACTTCCCAAGTCCATTGAAACATCTTCGCCTTGAATTTAAAGCGAAAAACTAACGAGGGCATCTCTCCGAAAAGATTTTTAAGGAGATATCTGTAAAGAGAGTGGTGAAGTTAGCGGAAGTGATTTTTGTTGTTGTTGAAGGCACCTGGTACGGACTAATAATGTCCACATCAAAGCCTGGTCCAAGTTGAAATGTGTATAGATTTCGGGAAGCAGAAAAGAGATACGAGGGGCGGTCAATAAGTTTTGCAATTCGGATATAAGGAAACGAGATATGAGGAAAAGTGTTTTAGTATTTTTCAATATAACTACCCTCGACTTCAATGCACTTGCGCCACTTGTCCCTGAGGCTTCGAATTCCCGACAACCCGAAATCTCCCGACTGCTGTTCAATCCACTCCTGGACGGCGAGCTGGACATCTTCATCGTCCCCAAACCGGTGTCCATGCAGTGCAGCCTTGAGCTGGCGGAATAAAGAGTAGTCGCTAGGGGCCAGATCTGGACTGTAAGGAGGATGGTTGAGCTCTTCGAATCCGCACTCGCGCAACTTTGGCCTTGTGGACTTTGACGACTTTGAAGTCGATCATGGGGCGTCAGGTTTCTAGGGACCCAACAGGCAGAGACCTTGGTCATGGCCGAATTGTCGTGGGTGATGTTGATAACACTTCCATGTGATATTCCAAGTTCTCGCTCGATTCCTTCGACCTTCACGTGTCGATTTTCGAGGATCATCCTCTCCACACGGGCCACATTGTCCTCGTTTGTCACGTCTCACGGGCGTCCTGGACAGGGGTCATCTTCAAGGGACTCACGGCCATGGCGGAACTCCCTATTCCAGCGAGCAATGGTTGCATAGGAAGGGGCGGTGTCGGTATACACTACAACCATGCCTTCATGGATCTCTTTTGCCTTCTTGCCTTCCTTGGTCAAAAATTTGATCACTGCGCGGTGCTCAACCTTCTCCATTGTTGAAAAATTTGTGACTGACGATCTGCGATCAGCTACTGCTTCTTAGGTAGACGAGGCAGGAGCGTGCGGCTGCAGGTCCTGACTTGTCATAACTTGCCCTAACACCCCCACAAACAGCCACCCCCTTTCCTCTGTTTTGCCCTACCGATTCGCAAAACCTATTGGTGGCCCCTCGTACATGGAAGAGTATTTAAGGATTTTTGAGAAAGGGAAAAACCTTTTGTTGGAAACGTGACAGATCGTTGTTATGAGATAAACATGAGAAGGCAAAGAGTTGCAAAGTTTTAATGGGTGAGGTAAGAACGAGACATCAAAGCGGCCACCATTGAGTACCAGGTCACCATACAATTAGCATTCAGAAGCTTGCCGGGTATTGGTGGGAGCACACAACCGGCTAAAACACGGAATCATTAACCAAAGTAAAACCAGTAGGTGAGGGGAAATGAACCCACATCACGACGAAGGGCAGGGCAGTCAAGTTTCTAGATTAGTCTTGGATATTTTATAGGACGGATAGCATTTGATTCAACTTTACAGTGCGAGAACCACCCCAAATTTCGAGAGCAGTACTCCAGACGGGGACGCAACAGTCCTTTGTATAATCAAAGCAATTATTCAGGAGAATTTTTGACATCTGAACAGGATCCCAGTCTCTTAGAGGCAGACCTGGCCATTCCTGATATGTTGTGACTTCAAGAAAGATTGGATATTAGTAGGACATCCAGTAAGTACATTGAGTCAAAAGTGCAATTGTCGAACCATCAGAGGGTTATTAGGGGTTCTCTATAGTGAGATGGGTAAAAATTGGGTCTTGGAAGTATTAAAATTAACAAGATTTTGTCTGCCTCACTGAGAAATCATGTCCAAGTCTGAGTTAATCGAGGTTATTACATTGAGGTGAAAGGCAGAACGAGTGAAAGATGAGGGAACGAAATTGAAAGATGTAGATAAATAAAGTGTTCAAATATTCGCGTATGAGTGTACCGGTTATTTGTGGACGATAGAAAATTATTGATAAACAGAAGGAAAGTGTGTGGGACAGGGCAGAACCTTAAGGGACACGACTGTTGGTGGAGAAAAAAAGGGGAGGCAGATCCATCGCCCTCGACGGAGATAAATCAGTCAAAGAGAAAACTAAAAATCAAGAGCATAATGAAGAAAGGGAGCCAAAAAGGGGCGCTTCGAGATGAAACCACGGTTTCACACCCTGTTAAAAGTCTTGGAAGTGTCTAGGGCAAATACATATGACTTCCCAAAAGTTTTCAAGGATGTTGACCAGAGTAGTAGATCAGAAAGGAGGCTGTGATTTTCAAGGTATTTAAGTATATGGAAGTTGATGGGGGGATTCAAAGACTTTGGAAATAGAGGATGTTAGAGCAACAGGACGATAGTTAGTAGAGTTAGAACGGTCACCTTTTTGAGGGATTGGATGAACCAAAGCCTGTTTCCAAGATGAAGGAAAAATTATGTTTTTTTTTTAAAACTCAAGTGGAATAGACCAACCAACACAGGCGCGCTTTTTACAATACTCTAGGGTGAGTACCATCTGTACCATAAACCTTGCTTGTGTCAAGAGAGAGGAGCGCTTTTCGGACACTCCGAAAAGAGATTACAAGAAGCGGCATAGGGTTAATAAAAGAAGTTTCTGGTAGGGGGCGGCCACTGTTAGAATCATCTAGGGTGGAGTTAGACGAGAAACGGGAGCCAAAGAGAATTACTTTCTCAACAGGAGAAACAGCGATAGTGCCATCAGAACGAAAGAGTGAGAGAAAGGTGGATCGACAGAAGTTATTAAAATATTCTTAGCTAGAGACCAGAAAGACCTGTCAGGGGGTGACGATGAGGGCCTGTCGCATTTCCCATCAATTAAAGAACGTTTTGCTTCGCGGAGGCAAAGAAACAGCGAAGTTCCGTCACTCCGGAGTCGCCAATTAAAGACAGACGAAGAGAGTAATTGTTGAGTGTCTTTTTCGTGAAGACTTACGTAGAAGAATTATACATATATTATTTCATATATGGTGCGAATGAACCACAGGGGTTCATCATTTGACTCAACATAAGTCTTCAATTTTACATCATCAACTCCTTCCAGTCGTATAAGAGATATACGAGATGCATCCTCAAGTAGTTCAGGCTCTCTCTTCTTCTTATCATAGTAGACTCAGCTTTGCATCGTATGTGAAGGAAGCAATACTATAGATGAATTCATTCTTTCAAAAAATTGGAAAAGGCAAGCTGTGCTGCTTGAGATTGACGCCGGGAGCAACACTGCGAGGATCTCCAAGTACTTGAGTGTCAATCTGAACACGGAGTAGAGGATCAGGAAAGAGTTGCATAAGTCAGGATGTGATCCCGAGGGCACAAAGGATCGAAAATCTCCTCACTCTAAGCGTTCTGATACGAACAACGCCCCCGAATTGGTCGCGGATATTCAGGTCATCATTGGTAACGATTCCAGCAAGTCACTAAGGTCCATAGCCAGGGACAAGGGACTGTTGAGTCTCTTATCAGGCAGTTAGTGCATAAGAACATACAATACTAGTGATACAAGGGTCAGCTTCTGTAGCAAAAGAAGAACAAGTGGAAGGAAGGTGCTGCAAAGCTTGTGAACAAACCAAAGCATCCCCTCAAGGCTGGCAGGCTTTAGCCTGGATCCAGGAGATAACCGTTGGAAGGCCGTAGGCATGGCAGCATGACCCTGCACTATGTCACACAAGCAAAATGGCCCAGTCCTGGCTGTCAGACAATTTCTTTGACCACAACACTCCGAGCAACTGGCCTACCAACTCCTCAGACTGCAACCCCCTATACTATTTTGTGTGGTGCGTGGTTGAGAGAGAAGCCTAGAAGTTCCTGTGCGTCACCAAAGTGAAACAAATTCAGCCCCCCCCCATCCCCTCCCCTTCGAGTTCTCACTGCCAAGAAGGCTTGCAGCAGGTTCCGACGCCGCCTGGAGGACGTGGATGAGGCCGAAGGTGATTTCATTGAATAAAATGAAGAGTCCAGCAATCCTTCAAGCCTTTAACATGTAAGTTTGTTAAATAGATCAGTATAAATCAACTCTCTTATTTTCTTTTATATTCAAGTTAAGCAAGAAAATTACTCAACGTATCGTGTATTTTGCATGTCTGGAAATGAAAATCAATATGCAGCAACCAGCTTCATATCCTTTGCAAGACTATAATTTGAACACCAGCTCTCCTCTGGAGCTACGCACTGGTATGTCAACTGTATTCATGGGCAACAATGCTGCAGCTGACTTCTCGAACGGCCGCAGTGGATATTAATCAGGCACTGTAGAGGTGCGTGCTATCCAAACCCCCAGTTCTCCGAGTAGACTCGTCTTTAGACCACACATTTTCGCTTTGGAACCTACATATATCGTGACAATGGCAGTTTTTAATCAAGATGTGAAAACTTTATTTCGATTTCATTTTTTTCTACATTTTGGTATCAAATTAAAATACATTTTGTTCTTTAACTTGGCCGAATCCTTCCGAGGTTTCGAAACCTGATATTAATTATTTACCCCATAACCATCTTGTTTCGACAAATGTGAATTCTATTTCCATAGCCTTATTCCTTCAGGACTACAGTCTCACTTCAAATCCCTACTTCCACGGTTCACATCCCTTCACAGGAGGTGAAAAATCATCCAAATAACACTGCACAACAATGAACAAAAACGGAAATGAGAATAAACTTGTCTAGGGGCATTTTTTGCGTAAATCACGAATATAACATCTGTCTCTTTCTGCGACCCTCGTTTCTCGTAAATTAGCATCTTACTTACGTTAAATACACTGATGGTTCCGTAGGGATTGAATGCAAACAGGATTGGGCCGAAACTAACAATTCTATAAGGTATAAACGGATTTTGATATAATTTTAATGAAGGTCTTCCTAAGGTATTTATCAATCTAATCTATGAAATTTATGAAAGCCTACTCAATATTTGTTTAGTTATATGGGTCCAAATCCGTGGTAACTCTTACGTAACGCTGTATAATTTCCTAACTACTATAAATGCTTTTTATTTTTACTTTTTTACTTAATATTTATTGCTGTTACTATTTATGTTATTTTTCACATACTAGAGTGTTTTTTCTTTACAGAAGACAGCTAAAATTCATAGAGAATTCCACAATTCCCCAGCCAGTTTCTGTAATATTTGTGGATCAGTTACATTAAGACAATACAAAAGATAGTTTACTAAACATTCGAAGAAACTTTATGAGCTGTACTATGGATGTAAAGTGAGTTACCCGGACAAATACTGGGCACCTCACATATGCTATGTCAGGTGTACAAGTTCCTTTTCTGGCCTGGGTCAAAGGCAAAGGGCCTGGGCTCATGTTTGGCGTACCAATGGTCTGGAGGGAGCCAAAGGACCATTCAACGGATTGCCACTTCTGCTTAACAGATATTAAAGGTGGTATTCAATGCGTTTTCTTTCATGGTCTTTAATATATCTTCAAGAGATGTATCAAATAAAAAAAATCAAAATACATACTATGTTGTACTCCCATTATTTCTGCCAGTGATCATAGCAAGTAATATCCGTTTTTAGTCTGATTTTATTTTATTTCACTGCAGGTCGCAACAGAAAAGGCAAGAAATCTATCATGTATCCAGATAGATCTTCAGTCTGCTATTCACCCAGTTCGACATTCAAGTGCTATTCCTGTACCACAGTCGCCCTCTAAACTACCAATCGATGACACGAGCAACTCAGACGATTCAGAATCTCAATATACACCATATGTGGCAGAGCTTGAATCTGACAAGAAACCACACCTCATCGCCCAACCGGAACTCAATGATCTAGTTCGTGGTCCAACACGTACTAAGCAACAGAGTGAACTCCTGGACTCACGTCTGTAACAATGGAACCTGCTGGATGAACTTGCTCTAATTACAGTATTTAGGAAGCGTTCTGCAGATCTACAACAATTCTTCACTTTTGAAAACAACTTGACTTATTGTAATGATATCAGAGGCCTATTCAATGCTCTTGAGCTGACCTATGAACCAAATGAGTGAAGGTTAATGATAGATGCATCTCTTTACAACATAAAAGCGGTTCTGTTGTACATGGGAACACCATGCCTTCAATTCCAGTTGCTCACTCAGCCATTTTAAGAGACATAGGAGAACCTTGCTTTTATTCTAGACCACATAAGTTACAAGGAGCATGAGTGGCTAATTTGTGTAGACTTGAAAGTCGTAGCCCTACTTACTGGGATACAAACTGTATACACCAAGTTTATGTGCTTCCTTCGGGAAACTATGTTTGACATATGGATCCCATAATGGAATCCATGAGCCACTAGTTAAGAAGAAGAAAATCCTTTTGCCACCATTGCATATAAAACTAGGCATAATGAAACAATCTAACAAAGCACTGCAATATAACAAGCCATGTTTCCAGTACTTCAAAGCGATCTTCCCTAAAATAAGTGATGCCAAGATTAAAGAAGGCATATTCGTAGGCCCTCAGATTCGTCACCTTATAGCTGATGAGGACTTCGAGGTGACAATGGATGAGACTAAGATAGCGGCCTATCATGCATTCAAAGATGTATGCAAAGGACTTCTGGGAAAGCACCAAGAGGCCCAGCGAGAGTGTATAGTGGAGAGCCTTATCAAGTGCTACCAAGATCTCGGATGCAATATGCCACTGAAGAAACACTTTCTTCATTCTCATCTGTCCTTCTTCCCAAAGAATGCAGGAGATGTGAGTGATGGACATGGAGAGAGGGTCCATCAAAATATAGCGTCACTGGAAAACAGGTATAAGGGAAAATGAAGCCCTGCTATGCTGGCAGACTTGCTGGAACCTGAAGCGTGACACACCTGAGACGTCTTACAAACGAAGAAGTAAATACTAAAATGTAGGTTAATACATTATATAATGCTAACAAAGAAGCTGATTCATTATATATTCATGAATTAATTACAATGGACACATTTAATCTGACTTTGGGAGCGAAATACATTTATGGCATCGTGGAAATCGGTATCAATTTCATAATTATTAAATCGGCAATTTACAAGAAAATATTTCGTGATGGGAAATTTTTGTTAGCAAATTCGAATTCAGCAACCTCAACTTCATAATAAAATGTTGTACAGTGATAATCAACGTTAAGAAATGTGAAGATTATGGGACAAAAAGTCATTTGTATTATAGACAAAACCAGGCAATGGTTTCGCCACCTTTCCCTATGGGGGGAGCTTGCGCTTCGCTACTAAGATTATAATTTAAAATATTAAAAAAAGCAGCCATGGTTATTTTTTTTATAAATTTTCTGAAGAGTTTGAAAAAATAAAATAGTTTAGTTCAGAATAATAAATATGATTATCCAATGCTTTATAATGTTTTAAAAGAAAATGAATTATAATTGGTGAAGTTCAGAAAATTTAGTAAAATTTAAGCAAGGCTGCTTTTTTATTTTATCTATAACTATATTTTAGCAACCCGATTTTTTGAAAGGGGGGAAATTTAGTTTAGAGTTCTTTGTTAAAATTATAATTGGCGAAGTTCAGAAAATTTAGAAAAATTTAACCATGGCTGCTTTTTTTTAGATTTTAATCTTAGTAGCGAAGCTCAAGCTTCCCCCGTAGGGGGAAAGTGGCGAAGAAGGGGAATTTTTTTGAGTATTTGAATAATAATTTCATCTTAGTTTGGTTATGACTTATGTTTTTTATCAAAGATATTTCTAATAATTCTTTTATAATATCAAAAAACAAAATGGTGAAGTTCAGAAATAAATATATAAAAATTCTGTGAATTTTTTAAAACCAAAAGAATTACAAATGGTGAAGTTCAGAAAAGTTATTTTTATATATCTTCTTCTATAACTATATTTTAGCAACGCAATATTTTGAAAGGGGGGAAATTTAGTTTCGAGTTCCTTTATAAAATTATTATAATTGGCGAAGTTCAGAAAATTTATAAAAATTTAACCATGGCTGCTTTTTTTAGATTTTAAATTTTAATCTTAGTAGCGAAGCGCAAGCTCCCCCCTTACTGGGAAAGTGGCGAAGCCATTGCCTGGTTAAGCTATATAGATGTTGCTTTGGGTGGTACAATATCTGTCTAAAGGACAACGTTTACAACGTATGAAAATGTTTCATCTTTATTGGCTTAAAATGTCCGTGACTAATTTCTGGACAGAACTGTAAGGGGAATGAAAACTATCCTGCTATAGCAGCAATACTGCTGAAAACTACTTTTTATGCATCGTCGCTACTGATGAAAATTATTTAATTGCATCGACAATAGTGTTCAAAACTATAGTGCTGCATTGTCGATACTGCTGAAAAATATTACTCTGCTTTGTCAATACAAATGGAGACTTTTGCTGTATCGTCAATACATATTGCTGAAAACTACTTTGCCGGGGAGAAATGATCCACTTTGCGTAGCTGTCTCTTATTTTTATTATTTTATTACTATTATTTCTATTAGTATTATTCTATTTCTTACTTTCCGCTTCTAATTTACGAAAAAGATATTTCGTAAATTAGAACTGGAATGTAAGTAAGAGATTAAAATGAAAGCTGATGTAAGTTTCATATTATCATAAATTTATTATTATTCGTATTATTATGGTTGTTATTATTATTATTACTTATTAACAATCGGAATGCTTGTAAGCAGAGATCTGTAAATAAAGTAGTGAAGATGGAGGAAGATATATTACACCCGCAGAGTCACATGAATAATTCGTTGCCTGGAAGACACAAAATCCTCCAGACAGCTGCAGCGTTGTTGCCAATGCTAGGCCTGGCACCCTCTTGTCGGGGAAGCAATGTTGGAACGTGGTTGATGGTGAGGTGGAGTGGTAATGATAACAAAACGAAGGATAAGTGAGAGACACACTCAGTCAAGCATTAAATGAAAAGGAAAAAAAAAATAAGACAAAGAACCTAAAAAGAATATTGTAAATGATAGGGAAAAGATTCTAAAGGTTTGCAAAACTCCTCAACCCCCAAATTGCTGCGCAATGGTGACGCATGAAACCTCCAAGAACAGACTCATACAAAGACTACAGTTGTTAGATCTCTTCGGTGGGAAATGGCAGTCTAGGCCCTTCTACTTGTTGCATTTATTAATGCCTTGTGAGCAACAGGGATAGATAATGGTTATCGCTGTGAAACAGCACTACTTTCAGACACTTGTAGAGTTGTCAATGAACAGGTGTCATTGATCGAGCTGATGTCTCAAACCTATCGCTTCAAAGAGGCCTCTTAGATCAGTACAGAAGCAAAAAGACTCAGACAAAGAATAGAACTTGGCAAAAACTGCATCCGTGTTCAGCACTTCAAGATTTTCACGTTTGCATCCTGTAAGTGACATTTCTTCCAACTAGATGGCAGAAGCTCTGCATCAGATTTGGTGAGATTCTTGTCTCTTACGAGGTAATCATGCTCTTGCTGATTTGGGAAGTGGAGTTATCCAAGTGAGCATGCTATTTCCCCTTCTTCTCCCCAATCTTCATCAAGATCCGACATTTCGATGCCGACTTTATATGTGCCACTGGCGTAATTGAAGATGGGATTTTGGGATGGCCCCATTTCTTCCTACGCTATACTCTTTTGTAATTAGATACGTGCGCCATATAGTAATAGAATTTCTTTAGATTGTCTGCCAGTTTTCACCAGATTTTTGGAATAGCAAACGGCATACATTTCCTGCCACCACGCAACCATCCCTCAAGTGTAGATTTGCTGCTACTACAGATTACACGAGCAACCCATGGTGTGCAGAAAGTAAGGTAATATCCCACAGACACAAACTCAATAACGATAAAAGTGTAAAAGGGGATGAATAAAACCTTAAAATCATGAATATATATTTACAAACCTCATTTTACTTAGTGTACACATTATAAATAGCACATAACACTAGCTCCATTAAGTTTATCCAAGCACTTAAGTTTATATTAATATTTACAACACGGAATCAACTCTGAACGTAAAGGCGCTTATATATGGAGAGATGAGCTATGTAAAGCTCCCAAAAACGCGATAAGTAGAATTAATCAAATTAAACTAACGACCGAGCGAAGGAAAATAGAATCGCCGACGCATAAACAACGGAGTGGAGCAAAAGAACACAATAGAAGTCTTTCCAGTTCTTCCTTTCTCGTCCCGTCGTAAGAGGAAACCGCGACGGTTGATTCGTCCTGAGGAAACCCAGGATAAACAAATAGTCGCATGAATTTGCGACACCTGGTTAGTCCTGGTCTCCAAATGGGAGTGCGGAGTACTTTTCATATGCGACATAATATTTGATGCTAAGCCAAATCACAGATTTGACATGTTTTGGGTCATGCATAACAAAACAAAAGCAGTCAGCTGACATCTTGCAGTGTCTGGAAGCCATCACTATACTGCTGATATCTGAAATAATAAAACACGAAAATGAATGCGATGTAATTAAGAGAAATGAACAGAAAATGTTATACATGATAGAAAATGACTTGATATAACTCACTAAATATTGATGCCAAGATGAAAAGTATGTTACAGTATGGAAATATATGAGAAACATGAAAAGTCAAGTGATGGTATTGTTGGGTGCATAGTATTATTAATGAAAATATTCTGTGAAAATTCCTCTTGCCGAAGTTTATGAGGAGAAATTTGGAAGGGAGTTGGTTTGGAAGTAGTAGAGGACAAAACGGAAGTAGTTTAGGGCATACCAGAAATGAATTAACCCAAGTCCGGTGGATTTGCAGAACAAGGATGAAATATGAGGATTTTATTCTTGCTGGACCCGAAAAAAGCTATTTTATGTAACATGGTCAATCTTGCTGTAACTGACATCTGGAGGGTCGTGTGGCCTTCTCCCGGCCTGAACACCAAATGCCTGCAGAAAGATCTGCAGCTATGTCTTTCACACATTTCCCTCCCTCATCTTTACCACTTTCTTTGGAGATCTATCCAAATGCTGGGGGTCACACAATGACGATTTTGCATGCGATTACTTACGCACGAACGTTTATTGATAGTTGGCAACCGAATACGTCAATCGTAATTGCATGGTACGTAAATCGAAATGAAAATTGTGTAACGTCGGTAGGGTTGGTGCGTCGGTCGTGAGGAGCCACGTGGTGCGAGCCGCGCGGCTGCCAGCCACGAATGTTTTGAACTGCACAAAGCAGTCGGCCCGCGCGGCCAAAACTGTCACCTGTCGCAAAAAAAAATCGACGATCTCGGCCTGTGTTTACGACCGTCGGGACTCAGTCGCAATTAACTACGACAGTCAGGGTTGGCAAATAAAATAAAAAACAGGCTAAGAAACCCGGGTTTTGGGGGGGCTTTTTCAAGTGAAATTTGAAATAACCTGGGTTTTGTTTTGTTTTTTACAAAATTACCCTTTTTTGAAGAAATGAATGCTACTTATCATTATTTTATTCAAAATTCATATTTATGTTTATAATTTCAACAAATATGTATCAAATTAAATTTATTTCTCTGATACTGACCCAAAATTCATCTCTCCTTCTACAGGGTATGGCTATCATGGGTACCCAGAATTCTCGATCAGTGATCTGTTACTGTGATCTTTTCTTACTATAATATAAGTATTAAACTAATTAATTATTAATATTCTATAAAAATAGATATAGCTATTCTTTTTCTATGTTATTTTAATGCTTGTAGT
Source organism: Ceratothoa steindachneri (assembly GCA_963969495.1). Taxonomy (NCBI): domain Eukaryota; kingdom Metazoa; phylum Arthropoda; class Malacostraca; order Isopoda; family Cymothoidae; genus Ceratothoa; species Ceratothoa steindachneri. The sequence continues at coordinate 156,797,848 of OZ018330.1, forward strand.
GTTTGTTTTTTGAAAAAACACGAGATTTAAAAAAAAACAGAATAAAACCCGGGTTTTATTGGGCTTTTTCAAAATTTGGGGGGGTTTTGCCAACCCTGAAGACAGTCGTTAGGGTAAGCCTGACTGTCTGGGTGCAGACTCGTCGATCGCCAATTTTTATGACTGGTGACCGGAATCTCGCACCCGCGCTGCACTGCTTGGTGGCGGCAAAGTCTGACGTGGGGTATTTAGGGACTAGCTGGTGGCCATTACCTACAGTCCTATCACCGAAGCCGACCATCTTCCAGCTCAACACACCGCTTCTCCTCTTGCAGCACCTTCAGCGCCTATATGAGCCCTCCACCAGCTCTCAGCAACTTCAGCGCCTACATGAGACCTCCATCAGCTCCCTCTGTGCCCCCCCCCTGCTACTCTTCCCCCTTCCTGCCACCCTACCATGAAGAGGAAGGACCTGAAAAAGCTGCGGAAGGGTAGTTTTACCAAACCTTCTACTACTATTACCACCACCACCAGCTCTACAACTTCGCCGGCAGCCAACCCTACCACATCTCAGACGCCGGTACCAGGCACCTCCTGCACTGTACCATGCTGGTAGCACCTCTGTGACTCCCACTGTACCCACCCTGCTTGCCAGCAACTTGCCTGCTGACCCCAGCCCTACCACCTCAACACGCGATGACGATGTGGTGCTACACCTCGACCACGTCGATGTAGAGGTCATCCTGGACAACGCTCTCTCCCTGGATGATTACGAGGATGAGGACAACGACGACGATGGTGGCGAAGACAACGAGGAACCTGACGAGGCTCCATCATTTCTCGAAGCCAAGGGCGACCTGTTTCCACTCATCAAGGGATTGTAGTGTCCTGAGTTACTCCTCTCCGTAGACAGCAATAATGGCCTGGCAGGTATCTGGTACAATGTGGCTGATGGTGTTGTCGACAACTCGAAAGGAGTATTGCAGGCTCTGGTATGAAGCACCCGTAGCGAGGAAACGTAGGGTGATGGCAACACGCAGGCCAGGAGGAATGGGTTTGCGCCAGAACCTATGTTTCTTCTGAATGAGGGGTGTGACACGTCCTACTATCTCATCAAACAGTTGGTGTTCTATTCTAGTGAAGTTCTTGTAAAGTTCTGGACATTCTCGTGACAATTCTTGCATTAGGTTGTCGTGAATGCCATATTCCATTTTTCGTTGCAGATAGGGCCACACCAAAACTGATCTCGGCTTCCTCATCTGTTTCTGTTGTTCCTCTTCTTCGATCATGGCCTTGGCTATTGACACTCATTCAATGGCGTCGACGTAGTCAATGATGGCGTTTCGAAGTATTATTTAGGACATGCTGCTGAAGGGAAACTGGGAATGCAACCGATGTGCGGGGGTTTCTGCCCTTTTGTAGTTGCCCACTTTATCCCACGGTCTAAGAGGTCTGACAAAGACTATTTCCCGACATACGGGGTGGGCAAAGACTGTCCGGACACGGTCGTATTACGTCCTACGATGTACGGGCTCAGCTACGCACGTCTTGTGGAGGAGTGGCCTGTGGTCCCGAAAATCGGGCCGGCAATCGGGACCTGGTTACGCAAGTCGAAAACGCCTACGCATTGCAATAAGATTATGATTCGACCACCGTACAAGGTCAGCGCAAGGTATACGACTGTCGGACCATGTTGACGATCTGCATGCATTGGGGGATCAACAGACCCCACACTCATGCATGAACAAAAAATCAGAAATTTCGACGTGCGGGAGTTGTCGGGGGACAAAATCGTGATTGTGTGACCCCAGCATTAGAAACTTTCTGTGCGATGTGCCTCGTTAGTGTTTCACTTTAAATTTGAGGAGGATTTTTTTCGTTAGTGCAAGATTGTATTCTCTGTTACCTTGGCAACCACTCAGAATGGTTGAGACCGATTCTAATACTTAATTGTGGGTGTGAGTGTTGTCGGAATGCCCGAAGTGTATCCTCTGTTACCTTGGCAACCACTCGGAATGGTTGTGACCGATTCCAATACTTAATTGTGAGTGTAGGTGTTGTCGGGATGCCCGATCGCCACCATTTTAATAAATTAATTCAAAATAAAAAATATCAATAATGAAGAGAAAACTAATAAATCCTGGTTAGATTCTAACTCAAGAGTAAACTCCTATAATGGTGAGATCTAGGATGATGCATTAAACCCCAAAACCAAGTATTTGTCGTCTGTCGTGAGTCGTTCTCAACATCTCTCAACGTCCTTTTCATCTCGAACAATCGTTTGGTAACATAACAGACATGCACACAATGCCGTATTAACCCATGGCAGTAGGGCGGGTCATACTTTGGGGCAACCATATATTTTCATTAAATTCTTTAATGAGGGGTGCTTAAATGATAGATTTTCGGGTGTAGATTTTGAAAAAGAACTTTATTGTGTTATACAATTGCTCCTACCTACATCAATTTCCATTTAAATAAAAGTCAATTTTTCCCTTTCGTCACGAGCTTATGCAACCTATTTTTATTTAATCCAAGTACACACAAACACAAAGTAACCTCAAATTTACATGTTTATTGAGTGAGAAAAGTGTATGCAAAGCTTCATGGGTACCTTTGGGTCATATTCAAAAGTTAAACTTCACCAGCGCACACATCCTTGCTTTGACTCATTCCTGGACATCAGACGTCTACTTGTCTCTTGTGCCCTGATTCCTCCATCCCTCTTTTCATGTGAGAAATACTTGGAAGAAGCCTCAGTTACCATTCTTACAACCCTCTCAATGCTGTGTGTGTGACAAGGCCAGTCAGGTACTTTCATAGGAGAGTCAATGAAGTTTTTCAATTCAAAAGTACTTAAAGAGCAAGTGAGAGGTGGCTCAGAGACATCCTCTGACCAATTGATCAGATCTCCAATCCTGGTAACATCACAATTGATGTCTGGTATCCTTCTAAGCCTTACAAAGGAGTCTCCCAGTTGAGTATCTAGGTCCCCTTCTCCCCTGATGGTCTGGATTCTCTTCACCCCTTCAGCTCTTTCCGCCTGATCTTCAGAGCATAGGAAAGTTTGGAGGATGGCTTCACTGCATGCATACCAAGCTGATCTCTTAACTGTTGGCAAAACAATATCCAACGCCTCCTTCCTCTGAGACTTAAGGCAGTGAAGTTGATAAGAATCTGCCTAGGTCCCTCGGTCCAAGAGTGCTTAATCTTAACGTTAAACCAGCATGGGTAATATACACCAATGATGAACTCAATAATCAGTCGTAGATTCTTAGAGGCTTTTCCTTTGAGCTCATGCTTTGAAGCCCACAACCGAAGAAGTCTGTTAGCTGTGGTAAGCCAGCGACTGCGGTTTACTGGTCCTATTTCCAATAGAGAAAGCCCTGTAGGAAGCACCCAAAATCTGAGTGCCGATACAATTCTATAGTCGTAGTGTTGATCAGTGGAAAGATCTTGCACTACTTCCTGAGGTATCTTGGTAAGAGGAGGACCTAAAGATATTTGAGTGAAATTTGGGCTGATATCCAAGTCTGTAACAGAGTCAATGAGATTTCTTATTGGTCCGGAATATCTGTTGTCAGATAGTGTTGGGCCATCAAGGTTGATAATTAGATGACGGAGAGGGAGTTCCCCAGTGTGCAGTTACAGACCAAACAAACAAGCTTTCTGCCTAAATGGAGCTCCATTTTTCGCATTACTACAGCATTTACACCTGTGTTTACATTCGTGGAGTCTCCTCCAATGGCCATTAAGCTTTTATCCAAACCCTTTACCCTCAGCCATCCAAGCATAGCCTTAGCGATCTCCTCTGCATGTGATTCCTCTTTTGTAGCCTTTTCTGGGACAAAGTAAAAGAGGTAATTGCTCCCAGGTTTACTGATGATAGTGTAATGCTCGTATTTTGTTTTTGCTGAAAACAATTTTTTACTTCCCTCTGCCTCCATCATAAAATTTGTCACATCAATTCATCCATCAAAGAGAACACAAGGAATTCTGCCATCCCTCCTTAAGTTTTCCTCAAACTCATGTTCAATAACTGTCATTCGCTTTTCCTGTGCTCTCTTAACTTTATTCTTATCAATTACTTTACTTGTATCTTCCTTAGTAATGAATCCAGCATCTATTAAAGCTGCTCTTGCTATAGCTGCAGTTGGTCTCAATCCGAGACCATACCTTATACTAGCAAGAGTAATATTTGGAATTTCATCATAATTCTTTCTATGCCTGGTGGAAGATTCCTACTCTTGGACAGCTTCAAAAGTTACTTCATCAACCAAACTCTTGTCACCATCAGAATTTTCTGCCTCCAGATCTTCACCTTCTGCCAAAAAATGCTCGATTTCTTTCCTTGCTGAATTTCGTGCTAAAACAACGATTTCCTCCTTACTTTTTCTCCTTCTTTTGCTATCCTTTCTTTTTCTTTCCTTTCTGAAGCTCTTAATTGTCTATTATGCTCTGGAATATCAGGACCTCCAATTTGAAAGGTACCTTTACTTCCAACCTTCTCCTTTTGTCCTTTAATGAAGGCCAGTTCCCTAATAGGTATTTTTTTCTCTTTACTACAACAGCAGTTAATGTGGGCTTCAGTCTCACAGCCATTACAACCTACTTCCCCACAACTGGAAATTTGACATTTGTATGTCAATATATAAAATAATTTATCTAGTTTTGTAATGAATCTCTCTTTTACTTCAATTTTTCCTTTATCAAGGGAAACTTTTACTGCCTCCTTCCACACCTCCTTAAGCTTTGATATTATTGTGACCTTTTGATTTACAACAGGTGGTTTGAAGAGAGCATTAGCTTTGGTCCACTGATTATCAAGCCCTGATAAATGTCTTTTACGAGCTGGTCCACTTCATAATTTCTCCGGTCATCTTCACTTTGCTCCCTCAGGTAGATGCCGTACCTCAAAATATCTCTTATTGTTGGTAACTTAGACACCATCAGTTCTTGCCCAGTCCCAATATAATTAGTCAGATGAGAACTTGATTTGGACCTTGTCTTGATTTTCGCCATTGTCACACTAATCGCAGGTATATCTGCAAATGAAAAGATGGCACTTAGATTAAATTCTATTCTCTACCAAATAATTATATGTTATTATAAAATGATCCACAGCCTTTACTAGCATTCAAATAAAATTCAAATGCTTTATAAGCAGTTACCAGTTACAATAGTTACCAGAACTGGTAACACAACTGGAATATTACCTTCCACTGAGTAATGAGTACTGGCTACTTGCAATTTTGGAATTAAACCAAACTAAATTAAGGGTCATTTTTAATAGGTTTCCTACTCCTCATGTCTGTCTAATATATTTTTATATTTTTTTAGACAAATATCTTTCATACTACGTAAATGTATTGATGATGGAAAACGGTAAATTTGATTTTTTATGGGTAACTAAAATAATAGTAAAATATAGTAAATGACCCAGAACTAACAATATTTCAACTTCAAATTGATGTAGCTTAGATCAATTAGAATTTAACTTTTCTGCCAAAAGTATGTTCTTTTCACTAATATTCATCATTTGAATACCCCTCATCACCAGTTTCATAAAATTCTAGAGTATGACCCGCCCTACCATAGCAGGGCGCCGAGGCTTCGAGCTTCTTTGGGTCCCTCGACATCCCCACATTCTAATAATAATAACATTGTCTAAATTTTTACATGGTTATATCATTTTCGCCCGACTGAAAAAAAGGCTTTAGTGGGCTCTTAGACTTGAGCCGAGTCGGCCTTCTGGATAATACGGCCTTGCATGCAAAGCGAAACATAAATTCTTGGGGAAACAAAATTCGGTAATCTAATTAATGAATAAACACACTGATTGAGGCGAAATACAAATATCCAATAATGGGGGAAAAAATTGGTAGGGTTTTTAGCACAGATGTGCACTCACTTAAGGTGTCTTTTAGTTCCGGAGACTAACTACACCCGATGTAGCTAACTTCGCTGTAATCGGAAGCGGTGTTTCCACTCGACTAGGCCGTAGCCACTCCAATTATTGGATTTAATTGACCACACGCCATTCATTGAAGGAACTGACAAGGTCAACTTTATGTTCGTGATTTCAACAGATTTCAAATACAGTTTTTTAAAAGAGAATGGTAAAATAATGGATTCCAGTGGCCTAATTGCATAAAAAAAATAATTGACTAAGCGCAAAAGAATAGCGATACGCAAAATTAAACGATTCCAAAGAATGGATTACTTGAACATTCCTCTTCGAGGAAGCTTTCAGGGAGGGAGCAGCCTAAACTTAGCAGCCAACAAACACATTTACTTTTCAGTGTAAAGCCTTACCTCCATTTTTGCAATTACCCCCTCCCCCACATCTAGCATTTTTTAAGTTGAAGAATTTATTGACAAAAAGAAGGATAAAGAAATTACGGACATTTTTTTTTATTTAAAATCAAAACCAACGAGAGCGGAGAAATTTTGTTTGGAGAGAGTAAAAAGTGTAGAAGATACACCTTTGGATAAAAGTATAAAGCACCCTAAGGAATCATTTATATAATACAATTAGACATTTGAGGTAAATAAAGTTAGTAAATATATTATATATTTATTCATTTTAATTATTTTAATATTTAGTTAACTCATTTTGCTTTAATTATAGTTAGAATTATTTGTGGTATTGATTTGGCTAAATTTTGATAAATTTCTGAAGCTATCTTTCTAAAATTAGGTTGAATTTTTCGTACAGTTCTGTTTTATTTGTACTTGGGATACTTCTCATTGCTTTTCAAAGCCTTTACAAAAGTGCTATATTGGATTTAAGTCTGGGCTCTGTGGTGCTACTCCATAGAGGTGACCCACATTTATTTAAAAAAATTCTTGGTGTGATTGGATGTGTAAAATGTGGCATTTTACTGCTGAAATATAACTTGATTTCTTGTTAGTGTGAGGTGTGGATTTTGGATATATGGTTATATAACTTGTGGCAACATGTAGTATAGGTTGTATAGTTCACTATTAATGGACATAAAAACAATTTCCACGGTCCCGATAAAGATATTCAACCCCATGCCATAGTAGAACCACCTTAATGTTTCATAGTGAGGAAAGAAATGGAGTGAATGCATCTGCAACTCTTCGTCTAAAAAAGGTAGTATCAGAAGTAAAGTTAAATTTGCCAAATTGTTTCAGAAAAGTTAAAGTTTAATTGTTTACTCCAAGATATATTTAAATGGAATTACATAAATTACAAGCAAAAACAATATAATAGTCTTTTCTACATACCTGATAATTACTTTCATCTAATCAGATAACTTTAGACCATTGTTCCTGTGTCCAATTTTTGTCAACTTTGGCTCACTGAAGACGTTTTTTCATGTTGACCTCAGATACCCCTGGCTAATATCTTACTTTACATCCTTTTAGCCCTCGATCTTTAAGTCTCCTTATAACTGTTCTTGGCAATATTTTTGAACTTGAAGCTCCATTGAACTCCCCAGCATGTTCAGATGTTTTTCTGCAAGTCTGTAGTGAAGCCCGAATGATAGACACCTGTAGGTGAGGTAAGACGTTTTCTGCCATTTCTCTTCCTTAATACAAAGGTCTGCGTCTCTTGATATCGTTTTGTATTTGTTTTGACAACATATTTTGAACATTTAATTTTTTTATCAATTTCTAGTTGTGATAATTCTTGGCTATGGAGAAGTTGAATTTGTGCTCTGTGCTTCTGTAAGCTCTTTAGTTATAATCATATTACTTAGGTAGAACGATATTGAATAGTTATGAATTTAGCTGAAATATTCGTTAAATTCTGGCATTATAAAACATACTATTTTATTAATTATATACAAGTTAGTAATTGAAGTAATTGAAACATATTAACAAAATATGAAAAAATATTAGCAAATAATACATTATTATCATACATATTTATGAATAATATGAAAAATTCTAAAAAGTTTGATTAAATATGTTAAATATACAAATCTATGATGGGTGATTTATACTTTTAGCCAAAAGGTGTATTAGGTCACAAATCCTCCTGCAGGCCGGAGTGCCAACTCTCGTGCATCCGGCGTGGCACACTTCCATCCTTAATCTCACTCTCACACTGTCAAGCAAGATATATCATGCCGTATCTATAATTTAAAACAGTTCAAAGACAATTATTCATTACAAAGAGACATTACAAGTTACATCTGCCTCATGTTGTCAGCATTATTTTGGCTGACCTGGGACTGGTTTGGGACTCTACTGTGATTCTCTGTAACCCTTTCTTGCGCTGCGTCGATTACGTCAGTTGCGCGTCGTGCTTGGTTGGGTGTGGAAACGAAAGTTCGAACCTCAAAGAAGAAAATCGTGAGGTAACAGTTTGTCGAACTCTGGACTCGACCTCGAAATGGTGAGGTAAACAAATTGGTAATACTTCAGATTCGGGGTGCACGGTAGGTGGCGCTGTTAGTAGGCTACAATTTGGGGCTACACTATATCTCTTATGACGTCAGACAGTAGCTTCAGATGTGACCAATCACGGTGTTATATTTTTTGTTGTTTTGGGGATTTGTAACTTTTAGTCTGTATTATTTACTAAACATCTGCGCCTCTGCTCGTTTATAGTTTTTTTCTAAGTTAGGTAAGGTTTCTTGATGTCTTTTATTGTTTTTTTTTGTTTTGTTTCATATTTTTGTTTGCTGCGAACGATAACAGCTTCTTATTGGCAACGTTGTATCTTATAAATAGGACCCATTGTACAAATGTTTATGTTTTGTTTTGTTATGGCATTTTTGTGCTCTCCATGTGCTTCTTCGTTATTTGAATTCGCTTTTATTTTGTATGATCGCAAAAAACTTTTAGATTATCTAGAGGCGCATAAACTAATAAAGAAACCTATAAAAGTAAGAATTGTTTGTTATTAGGTTAGGTTTTTCTGCCAGTAAAAAGCTGTTGGGGAGAAAAAGCCCCCTGTAAATTCAAGGGGGACTGCTCGTGGGGGAGATATCACTGCAGGGGGACCACCCAGCGATGATCCTGAGTTTCAATCAATTGGGGGGGGGGGGGTCTTGGAAGCGCAGGCCCCCAGTATATACTCGTATACAAGAAAATATAACGCCGTAATTGTTCACATCTGGCGCTACCGTCCGACGTCATAAGAGATATATTGTAGCCCAAAATTGTAGCCTATAAACAGCGCCACCTACCGTGCGCCCCGAAACTGAAGTGTTACCAACAAATTAACCTAATTATGTAAATGTAGTCTTTAGATGTTCAAGTATGTTCCAAGCCTTTGTTTTATAAAACCGTTTGATTAATTATTTATTTGGTTATCTTGTTTCATTAGAACGGTCAGATAACTAAATTAGCAACGCGTCCCCGATGATATGAACACATTAGCTTAATGGAAGGTGCATTATGGAGTTTTTTTGCCATTTCACTCCCAACTCAACACATTAACGCTTACAACCCCACTCACAACTCATCATATATTTACGTTCGGTAGCAAGTTTCGCCATCCGTACCTGGTTGGCATCGTGGACGAGAGCTCCCGATTGGCAAATGAAATACACATAAAGATTAGAATGACAATCGCTGAAAAGCCCGAAGACACCAGGGATGGGGGGGCGTGTGTTCTAACAGCAACCGACGATCATAGAATGGTTCGTGTTTCCGCGTCAGGAGTATGGAGTACCCTCATTAGGTGACACTAGCACTCGATATCAGGGTATGTGGATATGATTGCCCCCGTAGGGGATAAAAGTACTCCCTTAACATGACAGAGCTCCGAAACAAGGAGAGAGTGACTATGTTACACTGTGAAGACGGGAAGGGAAGTGATAGCGGTGTTGTGATTGACCATGATCGTGATGATGCGTGCTGAGCTATTTTCCTCTGAGGGGCCGGGGGGTGGGTCACATCCGCCAATGGGCGACCAGCTTACTGAGATGGAACCCGCGCCTCAAAGTTAGAAGTCCACTAGGGTAGCAAGAGCTCTTTTCCGCTTGGTCAAGGACTCCTTGTCAACAGACTGAGTACCCCTTTAGCTTAGGGTAGTCTGACAGAATTTAGTTATGTATTTTTAAGGCTAATCTGACCCCACTCACTCATGTATAAAACTGTATAGCCTGACATAGGGAAATACTGATCAATACGCGACATGTAACTTTGTTATATTGCTATGTAATGTAAGCTACATATGTCCAATCAATAAAGGGAATGTATATATACTTCGAAGACTTTTATATTCCAGTATAAACTTAAATTTGTCAAATCAAAAGTGTTATAATAGTTGTCAGGCTTTACTTGCCTGTAGACTACATAATTACAAGTTATGAAAACTTATGTAAATAAATGGATAATAATTAAATTAATTATTAAATGTTATATATATGTAAGTGCACATTTATGCAGAGGTAGGCACACGTATTTAAGACTTTCCTGCAATAAAAAGTCTCACTGCAGCCAGCTGACCAAAGTTGCCAAGGTCTGTTTCTTGGGGACAGCTTTTCCCCCTTTTAAGTTCGGTTACCTTAAAAATAATAATTAAAGAGGACAGCACAAAGCCGTTCCTATTTTGTCCGACTTGAGAAATTTATCGGTAAATTTTAAGAACATCCCCACCAATTATTTCAGGCATTAAAATGTATTTTTCTTACGTTTATAGATCTTAGGGACACGAATATGATGTTAAAACCACCGCAATTCAATTACCAGTCGGATAAAAGGTTTATTTTATCTATAATTAATTTAATTCAATCGGATTTCCCAGTTTTCAAGCTTCGAATCGTAATTTAAGTAAACGTTTTGACGACCTCAATTAGTTAAGAAACTTTGTTCTACAAAAGCTCCCTAAAGATTTTCGTATGAATACGATTTAAAAAGCAGTAACTGAAGCTGGGAAAAAAATAATGCCATCAAACTACGTTTGTTTTGATTTCCTAACAGAAACAATCAAACAATTGATAAAAAAAATGGTTAATCAAACATGAAAATAAAATATATTAAATATTTTTAGCCAATCGTTATCCTTAGCCACACCTGACCACAATTTAAAGAGCCATACATTGAAAACTCAATCAAGCAAGAAAAGATTGATGTAATAAATGTCGTCATTCAATATGAAAGCATCTTGATGATAGTTACCGGAAAGTAGAATTTCCGATAGACAAATTCCAAAGAAACCAGCAGACTTTGGAACATTTTTATTCAATTATCAAACCACTGCGACCATTGTCATGGATGTATATTTCATTCCCGTCATCACTGCATTTATTGAGAGGGTATTTTTACATGTAATGAATGTCAAGACAAAAGCAAGAAAGAAAATTGTCCCATAAAACTTGGATGCACTTTTCTTTGTTTGACAAGTTTGATTGACATTAGAAAATGATGAACAAATGTGTGTTGAGTTGGGAGTGAAATGGCAAAAAAAATCCATAATGCACCTTCCATTAAGCTAATGTGTTCATATCATCGGTGATGCGTTGCTAATTTATTTAGCTGACAGTTCTAATGAAACAAGATGACCAAATAAATAATTAATCAAACAGTTTTATAAAACAAAGGTTTTCACTTAGCTAATAGCATCAGTGGTGCATTGCTAATTTAGAAGATTAGACGAATATGTTCTATTGATTTAGAAACGTAAAGTATTTTCCAACATTTTTTGTCCACTTTTCGTTTAATGTTTGTCCCATTTAAAAAAAAAAATCACCTGACAACTCTACCTGAAACCTTTGCGGGATACACAATGGAGCAGAGATGGGCGGCCTTTCGCCAGGCGACAATTATTCGAAGGCAGTTCAATTTTCCAGGTCTATTTACCCTCAAATCGTAGTTGATAACATATCGACCAATTTTCTTGATATAAACAAACAATCAATTTCAATAACAAAACTCATGTTATCAATGCTGACAACACGTCGGCATTAATGCATATTTTTTTTTTACTCCGCCATATACAAAATAAATTACACATTTTTTCATCGTATTGTATTTTTTGTTTTTTAAGAATGCGTCGCCATGTTAATTTGGATAGAATTACATCGGCAAAAGAAAAAATAAAACAACAAAATTTATGTTTTATTATACATAATCTTATAATATCTGACATGAACAATAGTGCTATAGGAAAATGTATTTATTATGAGTACGTGGACTAAATAGATGATGAAGCAAGCTGAGGAATAGCTTGAATGAACAAGAGAATGTATGGCAGACCTCTCGGTCACGAGTATCTGCGGTATTTAAAAGGATTTGTAGCCTTAGATTTAGTTCCATAGTTTTCTTGACAAAAAGATAGAATTGTTTGCGCATTGGAGGGAAGAAAATGAAAAATAGGTACTCGTACCTAAAAGAGTTTTGATATATATCAAGGATTATTATTATTAACTTAAATTAAGAAGCAAAACACAACGAAGGCCCAATAGTATAAGAGATCCAGTGTCTTTTCGGTTCGATCCCCGCATTTCTCACAGTGGCTCAACCAGGATTGCCAATTCAAAATGTCGCTACATTTAAGGCCAAACTTGCTAAAATATAGCTCCATTTGTAGAAAAAAAGTAACCGAAAAGTTGCTAAAGATATACTGGTAACCATTAGAATAAAAAATAAAAATCAATAATTTAGTTTTAATTCGAGAGAAAAGATACCGAGAGAGGGTAATCATTGTGAGGATGGGGGACAGTGGAGAGTGGTTAGGAAACGTGAAGCTAGGGAGGCTTCTCCTGTTCTTTGTGAGAATAGGGTTGCCTCTGTTGAGATGGTTAGTCAGGGAAGAATAGGTGTGTGAGTCAGAGGGACACAGAACCTATTAGCTTGACTAATAGATTCAGTGCCCTAAGAGAGGAAGTAACTGGAAGTGATATGACTGGTGGGGGTGGAGTTCGAGTGACTGGTAGTTTGAATGAGAATAGGAGTGGGGATGGAGTTAGGTCTGTGGGGGTTAGGAATAGGAGTCTGACTGAAGTACTTGTGATGGGTGATTCGCGAGTTAGATATTTAGATAGGAAGTTGAATGCAAGTAGATTGAATGGTTTGAGGGTTTGTTTGCCGGGTGCTGGAGTGAGAGATCTGTCTGATAGGTATGAGGAGCTGGTGTCTGGCTGTGCAAGGGATGCGGTTGTGATTACACATGTAGGAGTGAATGACGTGAAGAAAGTGGGTGCATGTGAGTTACGTGAGAGGTACAAGAGGTTGATTGAAAAGGTGAAAGAAAGTAGAATGAAAGGTGTTGTGACAGGTGTGCTTCCAAGAATGGATGTTGGGGTAGAATGGATGTCTCGTGCAATTGGGTTGAATGATTATGTGAGGAGGATGTGTGAGATGGAAGGTGTCATGTTTGTGGATGTGTGGGATAGGTTTGTTGGAATGAAAGAAATGTATGCGATGGATGGACTGCATTTGAGTAGGAGGGGGGTAGATATGTTGTGGGAGGAGTATGATCGTGTTATTAGGTCTTTGCGGGCGGGAAACTAGATACTAATAGTGGTCAGGGAATTATGAGAGGACATTATAGTACCGAAAGTAGAATGGACTTGGCAGATAACAGAAATAGGTTCCAAGGCGATAGAGGTGAGGTCATTCAAGTTTCAAGAGGTGCTTCAGGGATAGGGGGGTTAAATTGTTTCTATACAAATGCTCGTAGTCTTAGAAACAAGAAGGATGAGCTATTTAGTTATATTAGCAATGAGGATATAGATATATTATGTGTTACTGAATCATGGATTAATGAAATAGAATTTAGTGACACTATAAGTGAATTTGATTTACAGGGCTATAATATGTACATTAGTCAAAGGACAGGTAGGATTGGTGGAGGAATAATTATCTATATAAAAAATAACTGTTTCAAGTTTAAATACTTCAATAAAGCAGGATGGAGTTGAGTCACTTTGGATAGATATTAGGTGCAGTAAAAATAGAATGGTGCATTTGGGAGCTTTTTACAGGCCACCTGGGCAGACTGATGATATGGATGAACTAATGATAAGGGAAATAAGTAAGGGATGTGAAACAGATGCAGTTATTATTGGGGACTTCAACTTAAACTCTGTGGACTGGGAAAATATGATAGATAGGGATAGAACAAGTGGCAGGTTCATAGAATGCTTTGAGGATAATTTTTTGAATCAATTTGTTAATGAGCCAACGAGGGGGGACAATATATTAGATTTAGTACTTTCTAACAGTGATCATTTAGTTCAAGAATTGACTGTTGGGGAAGCATTGGGAAATAGTGACCATCAGATAGTTCGTTTTAACTTGGGAATTGAGAAGGGTAAAATAACTGAGAATGCTGAAAAAGTTCCAAATTTTCATAAGGGAGATTATGTAAAACTTCGAAGCTTGCTAAATTTGGTAGACTGGGATGTAGAATTCAGAGGTAAAAATGCTTATGGGATGTGGGATACTTTCAAGCATATAATAAATGTAGTCCAAGAACAATGTATCCCAATGAAGGCCATTAGGAATAAAAGTAGGAAACCATTATGGTGGAATCAGGAGATAGCTACAAAAATTTCAGAGAAGAAAAGGGCATACAAAAAATTACAGGTACAAAAATAATATTCAGAATTTAAGTGATTATAGAATGGCTAGGAATGAGTTAAATAAGATTATAAAGAAGAACAAAAGGGTGTCAGAAATTAAATTAGCTCGGGATAGCAACAAAGATCCTAGAAAGTTCTTTAGTTACTATAAAATTAATAACAAGTGTGGCAGAGTTAAAATAGGACCTATCAAATATGAAGGGGTTGTGAGAGAAACTGATGAGGAAATAGTTGAGGTACTAAATGGTCATTTTGCATCAGTATTTACAAAGGAGAAACTAAATAGTCTTATGTATAGTACTCATGGGTCAGGGAAAGAGGTGTTTACTAACATTAGTGTGGATCGGAGGATGATAAAAGGACTAATAGGTGAATTAGATACTACCAAGGCCTCCGGCCCTGATAATATTCATTCTAGGATACTTAAAGAAGGGGTAGAAAGTATCTCAATAGCTCTGGAGAAGTTATATACTAGGTCACTGGAATATGGAGAAATACCTGATGATTGGAAGAGAGCGAATGTAGTCCCCATTTTCAAGAAGGGTAGTAAAGAGGATCCAAATAACTTTAGACCGGTTAGCCTAACTCCTGTAGTCTGTAAAATTCTTGAGAAAATAGTTAAAAAAGGGATTTGCCAACATCTAGAGAGGGAGGGGTTAATCAGCGATGCTCAGCATGGGTTTAGATCAGGTAGATCATGTTTGACTAACTTACTAGACTTTCTGGAGTTTGTAACAGATCAAGTAGATAAGGGAGAGAATGTAGATATAATTTACTTAGATTTTAATAAAGCATTTGATAAGGTACCACATAGGAGACTAGTTCATAAATTAAAAATGATTGGGATATGTGGGGGTGTTTCAAATTGGATAGCTGAGTGGCTGAAAGACATGAAGCAAAGGGTAGTGCTAAATGGTGTAAAGTCAGAGTGGAGGGATGTTATCAGTGGGGTTCCTCAGGGATCAGTTCTCGGTCCATTATTATTTGTCATCTATATAAACGATCTTGGGGAGGCAGTTAATAATAAAGTGTCAATTTTTGCGGATGATACCGAATTAGCAGCTGTAGTTAAAGATATTGATGATAATTTTAAAGTGCAGGGGGATTTAAATAAATTGTTATCCTGGGCACATAAGTGGCAAATGACTTTCAACCTTGATAAGTGCAAAGTTATTAACATGGGAAAAGATAATAGAGAATTTAACTATGAAATGGATGGGCATTGGCTGAGCTCAGTAGAGGATGAGAAAGATCTAGGAGTAGTAATAGATAAGTCATTAAGGTTTTCTCAGCAGTGTATTAAAGCAAGAAATACGGCAATTAGAGTGCTGGGTTTCATTAAGAGAAATGTCAGTTACAAAAGTAAGGAAGTTGTTCTTAAACTCTATAACTCTTATGTTAGGCCACATCTAGAGTACTGTATACAGGCATGGTCCCCACATTTTGGACACGATATTAACCTTCTCGAGTCAGTGCAACGGAGGGCAACAAAGATTATTCCTTCCCTGAGGCACCTTGAATATATAGATAGACTGAGGGTATTAAATGTGTTCTCGTTCGAAAGGAGGTGTGTGAGAGGGGATATGATTGAGCTCTTTAAAAAAATTTCCGGGATAGATAAATTGGATGTTAGCAAGTTTTTTGAGTTAGATGATGGAAATCGGACTAGAGGTCACCACTTGAAAATTAAAAAGCAAGGGTGTAGGTTGGATTTAAGAAAATATTTTTTCACCAATAGAGTGGTAGACTTCTGGAACAAATTGCCGCAGAGGGTAGTAGGTAGTTCAAATCTAAATGTATTTAAGAGTAGGTTGGATCAGTTTATGGGGAGGGAAGGTTGTGATGGTTCCTAAGTTTTGTATATATTAATATTGTTTGTATATATCTATAGCTGCATGATTTAGTTCTTGACAAGCCTTGATTGGTGATACCCTTGTTTCTGGATGCAATCCTCTGGATGTAGTTTTCCTGTGAGTTTGGGTGCCTTAAAAAAGAGGCCATTTGACTCGGATGACCTATGATGAGCCCTTGTGGCTTTTGTCATCTGTTATATTATATTGTGGGGGACTTTGATTTTGTCTTCCCCTGGTGATGGTGCTTTTTGTGGGTGGGTTTTGACGGATGCGGATGAACTTTGATAGGCCCTTGTGGCTTTTGTCATCCGTGTAATTATGTTATGTTATGTTATGTTATTTTTTGGTATTTGCACCACTTGGTATCGGCTACTCTGAAGGGCTAAATTACCTTTTGACCTACATGAATCCTCACTGATTTTTTCAAATGGCAAAACTGACTATCTGTGAAAACTCAACGGCGCAACTTTTTTGTGCATGCTGGTATTTCTGTTTTTTTTTCAAAATAACTTAACTTTGCTGTTAACGAACATTTATAATACTTGCAAAATACCTTAGAGTCATTTTTTCAACTTTCCTCAACTAATCTTTAAACCTCCCTGATCCATAAATCGCGAATCTCTTGACGGAAGGATTAATCGCATTAAATTACGTTTTGTCAGATTGGTTCGAGAGACCACTTCATTTCAAACATTGTTACAGAAACCAAAAAGATATTTTATCTTAACAATATAGACGAAAAAAGGCCTAATGTTGAGGGTTTCTTTAAGATGCCTATCGCTTTCTTTCACGACAGGATTCAAGCTTAACCCCTGAGAAATTGCGAAATTAACTAGACATAAAATTACATCGTCGCGAAAAGTCGGAGGGGATATATATATATATATATATATATATATATGAATGCAATGTCCCGCCGGAAAAAATGAAATGGTGTTTCCAAGTACTTTCGAACTTTATTAAGTTCCTTATCAAGGATAACTACAAGAAATAATATAATATTAGAGGTATATATACGAAAGAAAAGTATAAAAGGGTGCCTCAAAAAACAAGAAATCACCAATGAGGAAGACGGAAGGGGGAAGGTAAAGATTCACATTAAGAATTACAAGAAGCAGGTAGTAAGGTCAAATTGAGAAGACGGAAAGGGTAAAAGATTAAAAGAAATGGAGATAGCCTAACGAGGGAGATTATAAGACACAAAGAGCGAAAAGTGGGGAAAATACAATGTACATAACAGTAGTGACAATTAAAAGAAAAAAAAATGGGGCCACATAACTAAAGATTTTATATAAAAAACTAAGAACAAAAGTCAGAACTAATTTTTTTAAGTATTAGTCTTTTAATTATAGCATCTATTTTATATAAGCCAGGGTTAAGGTTAAAATTATCATATTGGCTTATAAAAGCACATTCAATGATATTCCTTTTTATTAGGTCATTGGAACGATAAATAAATTTTGCCGAGTTCCAGTTAATTAGATGGTCCATATCTGACATGTGGACAAAGAAAGCACTGTTATCTTCCCCTCTTCAGACATTATATTTATCTTGACTTATGCGAAAATAAAGTTGTTTAGTTGTTTGTCCATAATATTTACTAAGTCAACCAGAACACTCAACTGAATAAACTCCCCTCCCCCATCCCCAACTCTTACAATTATTATACATACAAATAAATTCTTAATGGTCATCTCATATTTAAAAGCAACAGAAATGAAAAAGTTATTCAAATGACAGGGAAGATCACTAAAACAAAGAGAAAAAGGTAGAACTAAAATGTTATTAGTATTATAAATATAATATTCGAAGAGGGAAAGATAACAGTGCTTTCTTTGTCCACATGTCAGATATGGACCATCTAATTAACTGGAACTCGGCAAAATTTATTTATCGTTCCAATGACCCTATAAAAAGGAATATCATTGAATGTGCTTTTATAAGCCAATGTGATAATTTTAACCTTTCCCCTGGCTTATATAAAATAGATGCTATAATTAAAAGACTAATACTTAAAGAAATTAGTTCTGACTTTTGTTCTTAGTTTTTTATATACAATCTTTAGTTATGTGGCCCCATTTTTTTTTTAATTGTCACTACTGTTGTGTACATTGTATTTCCCCCACTTTTCGCTCCTAGTGTCTTATAATCTCCCTCGTTAGGCTATATTCATTTCTTTTAATCTGTTACCCTTTGCGTCTTTTCAGTTTGACCTTACTACCTGCTTCTTGTAATTCTTAATGTGAATCTTTACCTTTTCCCTTCTGTCTTCCTCATTGGTGATTTCTTGTTTTTGAGGCGGTCTTTCATACTTTTCTTTCGTATATTTACTGTAGAGAAATGGCTACATTAAGCATCCTGGAGGAGTATAGGTACATTAAAGCTCCCCACCCCCCTCATGAGGAGAAGCGTGGGAAAGGTAGCCGGCGAATAACCATAACTGCTTACCCTGTTTGATCTCCCCGCCGCTGTGGGCAGTTGGAGCTAACATCTGTTTTAAGGCGACCACATAAGGTCCTTAAACGACGCTCTAACGATCCAATTACCTACGAGACTCATAAGCCCGTGGTTATGGAAAAAAAGCGGTGTGAGTCAAAAGGCACGCCAAGTAGCTGACTTGGGCACCCCAGTGCCACCTCAGCAATTCTCGCTCTCCCCAGATGCTAACTAACCATTCGCCCCCCATCCCCCTTGCCTTTGTAGCCTGGTCACTTCCCCCTTTAGATGGGGCGGCAATCCGCCTATAAATATGCCCCGCAAAGAAAGATAGAGGATTATCAGAAGTCGATACGACAGAAGGAGGATCAGGTCGTGAAGATCAATCCGTCAGCCAGACAAGAAGATTAGAAGTCGATACGCCAGAAAGAGGATCAGGTCGTGAAGATCGGTCCGTCAGCCCGATACGAAAATTAGAAGTCGATACGACAGAAGGAGGATCAGGTCGTGAAGATCGATCCGTCAGCCCAACAAGAAGATTAGAAATCGATACGTCCGAAGAAGGATTAGTTCGTGAAGATCGATCCTTCAGCCAGACAAGAATATTTCCGTGAGAAACGATAGGATCAAATTGAGAAAATCGATCCCCCCTTTCCGGGCCGTATTAACCTAAATAGTCAAGCTTTGTATCGGTGTCATACCGAAGAATCCTTTACAGACTGCGAAGAAGTCTGACTGAAGAAAAGCAAAGCCGCTCACACTCGAGTGACTCTCACATCCCAAGCTCCGTAAGAGTGAAAGAAGAAGAACCCAGCCCCAACGAGCTCCCGTTCTTTAATTACGTCGAAGAATCAGCCCCCGTCACAGGCGGCAAGCTATCCCTTCTCTACGAAAATTTCGACCCCCAGCCACAACACTTCAAATGAAAGATAAGTCCTCCAGCGACATCAGGCAATACCTAATACCTTCTGTCATGTAAGTTAAAAAGAACATTTCTATTCATATTGCGATAGTAGAAGTTTAGTACGTCTCACGTTTTAAAGGGGAGTAGAAACCATTGTTCTTGAACCTAGGTCATATGTGCTACTAGACGAGAGTACGTTAATTTAATGTTTAACGCTAATCAAATAGAGTCGCGATAAAAATACTAATCGGCAATTGGTATGTTTACGGGAAGCCTATTTGTTTATATTTTTGTCATTGTATCCGTGCGAAAGATCTTAGATGACAAAGATAGAAATGTGTTAACGGTTGGTTTGTTATAGTTAAGTGTTTCATTTAAAATACATGTTTATTTTGGCAGATATCTGGTGTTTCCTCTTATCCTTATGTATTTAAAATAGCTCTTCCTTAAGAACAAAACTACTGAATTAGCACTCTTAGAACAAAAAGGGGGGGCATTCTACGACACATTATAAAAGTGGTGTCAGGTCTGTAGGTTTTATATTAGAAAGAACCCAGCAGTGTCTATTTAAGGAAGAGCTAACACGTAAAAGGAATACCAGGAATAATAGAATATTTGACAAGAGGAAAATTGGTAAAGTTAGAGGTGGAAACAATCTAAAGGTAATTGTTAGGTCTTCGAAAGAACGAAACCAGATCTCTTCGAGAAGCTCATTGCCTTCTCCACACTAACTGGCCAACCTCTAACCAACCTGGAGAAACTGCGGAGGACTGCTCTACAGGTACGAGTTGGGGAACAACTCGTGAGACACAAATTTATTCAATCCCTGTCAAATAACATCGCGCCCATAATCGCTACCCAGAAGGACCTAATCTTGGCCCAGCTAGGAAAGCTTGCTAACGAACTAATGCCATTTTATAGGGCACAGTGTTTTAATGTTAATAATAGCAGTGATACCATAGAACATAGTGCCACTTCTTTTCCCGATGTTTGTATTCCCGATTTAAATAATAGATGTGATAATCATGTAAATAATCTGCAATATACGGGAAATGCGCGATCATTGCCTATATATGAGTACCCTAATGGAAACCGTTCTTATTTTGTATCGCGTGATAACGAATACAGTGTCAATAGTATACTAATAGGACTGCGACCTCTTCGCAGAAACCAAAGACCTATAGTATGCCGTTCACATTTGTATTTTGGTGAAAGTGCGAAATTCTACAATCCTTGGTGCAGGTGGTCAAAGTGAGAGGAACACGTTAAAATACAACCGTCCTCCAGGCCATCTTCGCCAGCACCATCTTCGCTAGCACCATCGGAAAACTAGCAAGGCATGTCATTGCGAGTGCGACCGCTGGTATGCCGTCTGTATTCACCGTCGCCGCAAAAGTAAATAAATTAAAGTGCGAATTTGTAATTGATCCGGAAGCGAGTGCGTCGATAATCACGATTATATTGGTGGGAACGGGTGAATTACGCGAATCTAGTGTGAACATTAAGACAGCCAATGGTGAAAAAATAAAAATGCAAGGCGAGGTACACACGGATATAGCTATTCCTAGTCTTCGTCGGTCATTTAAGTGGTCGTTTATGGTCATGGATAGGGATTGACTTTCTGGGACACTTAAATCTTTTGGTAGATTGTGCGTGCCAAACCAAACCAAACCAAGCTCAAATCAGAAGTGAAACAATCCGGGAAGCCCGCGGTAGCAATAATAATTAATGACCTCCACCATCTACCGCCCGATTGCAATGCCCGATTGTAAAGGTATGAAGCTTTGTACAGCCCTGCGACCACCAATCCAATCCCGCCATCGCCTAACTCCGTGGCGCAAACAATATAGACCGGCAGTGCACAACCGACATTTGCGCGACCAAGACTTCTTTCAATAGAGAAGCTGCAAGTTGCAAAAGCAACGTTCGAAACACTATTGAAGGAAGGGTGTGTGTGCCCATCAAAATCACCATGGGCGTCGCCACCTCATATTGTCACAAAGAAGTCGCCGGGTGAGTAGAGAGTGGGCGGCAATTTCCGCGCGCTTAATGCGATCACAAAGCTCGACAGATATCCATTGCTGAAAATACAAAATATGGCAGACGTCCTCCATGGAAAAACAATTTTCTCTCGGTTGGATCAAGTTCGTACTTCCCATCAAATTCCGGCGGATCTATAGAAGACTGCGGTGGTAACTCCGTTTGGTTTATGGGAATAAATGAAGTTACCCTTTGCCCTCCGGAATGCAAGCTGCACATTTCAACGACACGTGAATAACCTGTTTCTGGGGGTTTGAGTTCGTTTATGTATATAGAGACGACACCGTGATATTTTCAGATAATCTGAACAACCATCTGGACCATTTAGATCAAGTTTTCAGAATCCTGGTCGAGAACAGTCTACGAATATCCCTGAAGAAATGCGAATTAGCAAAAGAAGAGATTTATTTTCTATGACATCATATTTCGGCTACGGGAATTTGCCCACCTGCAAAGAAAATGAAGGAAATTGGGACATGCCCTTACCGAATGACTATAAGGAATTCCGACGATACGTGGGCATGTCGGGCTACTATTGAAGGATGATTCTAAATTTCGCCGCGATTGCAGCTCCGCTGACCGAGCTTGCACGCTTGCAACCCAAGGGTTTTGAGCTCGAATGGAACGATGATGCACGAGAAGCATTCGATAGTACTAAATCAGCTTTGATCAACTCCGTCAAGCTCTATCACCTGCTGCCCAATTACTTACCATGTCAGCTGGTGAAGGATTACTCCCAATACGCGGCAGTTGCTGCCCTTCTTCAGAATGTAAATGGATCGCTGCAACCGGTGGCATTCTTCTAGAGCAAACTATTGGACCGCGATTTTGGAATAAACCAGTGATATCACCTACGTGCGTGGTCAAGACAACGTAGTTGCTGACTGCCTATCGAGGAACGTCAATTCCGTCCAAATTGACTTATTCGACTTCCAAACATTGGTGGCAGCGTAGGAGAATGATGAAAAAACGGGAGAATATCGGTCATGATTAAAATCTTTCCTTTTCCCGGAGAAGCTCAACTATAGTGTGAAATAACATAAATATACCCACGGCCATTAGTCCCTACAGAATGCAGAAGGACTATCTTCAGTCAGTTGTACAATTTGTTACACTCTGGGATTAATTATCTCGATATTTTGGGCCTAACATGGACAGGGACATTCACGCCTGGGCACGGGAATGCATCTCATGTCAATCCTCCAAAATCGATCGCCACACAAAATCTCCAATCCTGCCCATTAATATTCCCTCGTCAAGATTCAAAAGCGTGCACGTTGATATCGTTGGACCACTTCCACTGTGCACGTTGCCTGGACAATCCTACCCGTCTCATAACCGATATCTACTTTCGTCCATTGACCTAGCTATAATATGGATCGAAACGTAGCCGATTCCGGACATAAGTGCTTCATCAGTTGCTTTTGGCCTTCCTAGACGGATGGATTTCCAGATTTGGAGTCCAGTTATATGTGGTAACCGACAGAGGAGACCAATTCGAGAACGAATTTTTTAAGGAATTATCAGCTCTCGTTGGTTTTCATCGTCTCCGCTCCATTGCGTACCTCCCATCCACGAATGGGATGGCGGAAAGAGCACACAAAACTTTGAAGTGCTCCATAATGGGCCGTCGACAAGGTTGGCTGATGGCCCTTCCGATTATCTCTTGGGCATTCTCTCCTTGCTTAATGACTCGGGATTTTGGCCTTCCATAGCAGTCACAAGGACTACACTACTGTGTCCGAAACCCTTGGTTTCATCCTCGTCGTCAAAAACCGATTCAAAATTCATTAAGGAAATAACCACAGCTATGGCACATGTCGACTTCACACAGGCATCCGAAGAACACCTGCACTCGGTGCCCAAGCCTTTCGTGCCTAAAGCTCTTCGTGAACAACGCATCTGTGGGTTCGAATAGATCTTATTCGCAAATTACTAGAAGCACCATGGGATGTCCCTTTCCCGGCGGTCAAGCGCGACGACTAGGTCTACAAGTTGGAGTTCCCTGGTAGCAAATGGGACACTGTCTCAGTAGACAGGTTAAAACAGGAGAAGCTCCCTCCATCGCATGATGGCAATGTATTGAGTAAACAGCGCCATCCGAAGACTCATGCAAGAGATAGTAAAACGACCTCTTGCACTTCACGTTAGGGGAAAGAAGGTGAAACGGAGGAAATGACGTAAGAGGAAATCGAAGAGTAATCTCTCCGGGCAGCGGGGAGATCAACTATAGGTCGGACATGTTTACGCGTTCTGGGAGACGGGTTACGTTCGTCAGAGATCCGTCATTGTTTTATTTTTAAATCCAGTTACGTTCATTTCATTGCCCCGGTCTATTGTAATAAAACAAAAAAGAAGCAAATTGTCCGCACGCCAACTAATTTTGTACATAGCACTTTGCCAGGGGCGGCTCGTGTATAGGCATTGCTGAACTGCAGAACCCCCTATTTCTACTCGATATTATCGATAACATTCAACATAATGAGTACTTTTTCTTTATACTTGTACATTACATAATCCTTAAGCTTAATGTCAGTAGCCATCCCCTAGTTTATGAAATAAATACAAAAATCCTTGTATAGAACTGTGCGCTTCACAGTTCCAGCGACGCGGAGTTTGTTTGTTGTGCGCATACTCACATGTACGAGATAGGAAGTTTCACGCTAGGATGACAGAGCACTGTGTCTCACGCAGTGCCAACCATAGTGTGCTGGTGGAAGCTAGTGTTTCTTTTTTACTCCTACTGTGTTGTGCTTAAAAACGTGTTTATATTCTTGAATGTGATAAAGTGTAGAATTTAATTCATATTTCGTTCGGTTCTTTTATTTTAGGAATTCTTAAAGACTAAATGCACTTCCAGTGCTTTCAATGGAGTAAAATATTCCCCAGTTGTCATTCAGAGATCAAGGAGAAAATAATTAATCTTTTCACGCAAATTAAAACAAGAAGAATGGATTTCGTTTTAATATGAATGAATCAAGCTTAAACTGTAACAATTTAGGCTATTAGTAAGTAAAAATGTTTTATTTTGTTCTGTTTAGGATTTTATTAAATTTATCTTTAAAAAAATATATGTTTATTTCATTTTACACAATATTAAAACAATGCTAAAAAAAACCCTGATGCAGCACCCCCACTAATTTTAGCTACGAGCCGCCACTCCGTGACTTTCCCTTTGAACCAAATGTATATACCATGTATGTAATCGTAACATATAGTATTATCAGGGGGACTAGTTAAAGAGGTAGAGAGAACACGAAATATTAAAAATATGTATATTGGTGTCAAAGCAATGTAAATGTGTAGCATTATAGATGAAACAAACTGTGTACCCTGAGTGGGGGAGTTCTTCATTTATAATACCCCGTGGCTCGACGGTGATTTTTGTAGCGACGCTAGAATTACAAGGTGAAGTAGGCTCAAAGAAGAACCCCACAAATGAATACCCTGTTGGACCTATGAAATCCTGAAACTGGGCATACATATTAAATACTGAAATAATGTCATTTAGTGGCAATGAACCAATGTAGAATAAAGCGAAATACTTATATATATATATATAAATATATATATATATATATATATATATATATATATATATATATATATATATATATAGTGTTAAATCATGAAGTATGCTCAATGAGGAACCTCATAAATGAGCACTCTGTTAGACATATGAAATCTTGAAATAGGGCACACATATTAACTACTGAAATAACAAATACTGTAGAATAGAGCGAAATATTTATATCACAATTGTACAGGTAGTAAAAAAAAGCATGAGTATAAGAAGGCAAGCGAATAGTTGGATGTTCCCACACAAACACCCAAACATACAAACTCAAGGAAACAGCTGCGAGCTGAAAGGTCTCGATACAAGATAACGAGGCAGCTGGAAAGGAGTCGGGTTTGACCTGCTAAAGTTGACTTGGACCTGCAAAACAACGAAATCAACTTTGCTCTCACCTTGATATCAATGCTAGCCCGGATGCAGCAAAATGTGTCTACATTGAAACACACACACCCTTTGACTCCGCCCAGCAGTCTCAACAAAGGAACAAACGAACATAATTTCACCAGTGAGGCTCCGCCTCGCGCTCGGATTAAGAATAGCTAAGTCACGCCCCTTTAATGGAGATTCGTATAAATAAGACAGGCGGAGAATTCCCCCCCCCCAAAAAAAAAGACGTGAGAGAGAGAGAAGAAGAATATTACTATTATTAGTAGGATACATTCATCCCTCTTGATTTCGGATTCACATTAATCTTCTTGGCGTCACGAGTCCGTTTCTCGTCCTTAAATCCAGCTATCCTTAGCCCCAATTATCTAACGTAGAGGGAAACTTACAACAAAGCCGTGGAAGACTCCGCTTTCGGAGGCGAACCTAAGACCAAGAATAAACCTACAAAACAGCCATTTTCCAATTTCCTTACCTCCCTCGAGTAATAGGTTGGTTACCCTCAGCCCAGTCTATACTAGAATAACCAGCGGGCATCGCGAACATTCAATTAGAGTCAGATACAATTCTACGACATAACCAACAATCACCGATAACCTCCCCCCCCTACATGTATATAGCATCCTATTATTTAAATTAAGGGAATTTATTCAATATCTCCTTAAAAGACATGGGTCTGATACTTCTACAACAGCAATAGTTGCTTGACAAGAATTAGTAGAATCAAGTCTAGCACAGACAGAAATCTTGCCTACTACTTTGAGGTAAGCACCACCACCTTTCTTAAGGTTTAGAAAAGAAGGATGAAGAACAGGTCTGTCACACTCAATAGGCCATCGATTATAGAAACATGTAGCACCTCTATCCACTTCAACAGTTACATAGACATTATTTAGAAATATAGTGACCTAATATTATTAGTTTTAGTATGAGTAACATTAAAGACATAGTAATAGCTAGAATCTACCTTAGTGACTAGAGCTTTGACCAATTAAGGACTGTATGGTTAGATTTAGAATTTGGTTTAGTTCTACTGTAGCGTATACAAAGTGCGAGCGAGCGCACAGTGGGCCAGAAGGAACTTGAAGGCGACAATATGGATGCCTACGCCCTGTCAGAACTGAGAATAGAAATGGAAGGAGAAACAGAAGAAAGAAGAATACAATAGAAAATAGAAGAGGAAGAAAGAAGAATACCGAGGGGAAGTAAAACAAACGAAAGAATAATCCAGTTGAAAAGAGAAGCAAAGGAATTAAGAATGAGGATAGAAATAGAAGCTGAAGAAAGAAGAGTGAAGATAAAAAGTGAAGTAGAAGAAAGAAGAATACCGAGGGAAAGAGAAGTTGCCCAAGCTGAAAGAGAAGAGAGAGAGGGAAGAAAAAGAAAGATTGCTCGCACATGGAAGGGCATCTATCGAGCATCATATTGAGGTCGGGGCCGTTTTAGCCCGACCTGAACCTAGGAAAGTACCATTGATGAAAACCCAACCAAATGGGGTAACGATGGAGGAAGTAAGTAGGGATGAGGTACAAGCAGGAGTACCTAAGGAAGAACCTACGAGGAGAACCCAGCCAAATGGGGTCACGATGGAGCAAGACGGAAGTGTCAATGTGGTACATCCAGGTAAACCGAGGCAGATGTTAGACGAGGAAAATGAGTATCCCCTACTCCCAGTAGTCTTCCCGGGTAGACTCAATAACCCGAACGGCCGACGCAGGCGTGGCAAAGTAATGCTCATATAGCACCACTTTAATAGCTACATCAGAGGGGCCGATAAAGTAAAGCCGATCTATAACCTGAGTCATAGATAAAGAATACTTGATTGGTAGTACCTCAAATTCCGGAGTCAGCTGCTTCCATAGTCGGGCGACAGTCAGCGCGGGTGTTTGCGGCTATGCCCGCCAGGTGGCAATTCCAGTCATAATTACGACT
Organism: Ceratothoa steindachneri; assembly: GCA_963969495.1. Classification (NCBI taxonomy): domain Eukaryota; kingdom Metazoa; phylum Arthropoda; class Malacostraca; order Isopoda; family Cymothoidae; genus Ceratothoa; species Ceratothoa steindachneri. Next base: position 156,825,466 of record OZ018330.1, read on the forward strand.
TAATCTGGGTGAGACGCTGTCGCCATCTTGGAAAATTTTGAAATCATAAGTTAATTGTATTTATTTGCCGTTGTAGGCCTGTTAGTTCTAGTACTTGTAGGTAGTGAAGATGTGGAGTCCTACTATTTAAGTGAATAAGTTATAATGTGCGTTAAATAAGGGAAGGGACGCTGCCACCCACGGTAATTGCACTTAGATACTTCCCGTTTTAGGCCTATTAGCGTGAGTACTTATACCAAAACGTTGTGTTTAAGTATCCAAGAGTGGGTTAAAGTTAAAATACCCTGTGAATTATTAATGAACAATCATAATATATGGTGTGACACAAGCCTATTAATTATGTAATATATTTTTACTATTCGCTATCTATGGTAGGGTTGCACCGATAATATCGGCAAGTTATCGGTATCGCCCATATCGGCCACTTTGCCGATATATGTGTATCGGTCATATATTGCCGATATATTATTGGCTTGCTTATCGGCTAATCCTATAAGTATTCCAATATGAGCTTATACAGCACATACTTCTCTAATGGTGTCTCAGTACCATTAGTTTGTTTTACCTTTCACTTATAAGAATATTGTATTAATACTACAAAGTTAAAGTTCAAGGAGATGATAACACCAGGCGAAAGGAGGGCCAAGTTCAACTTCCTGGCGGCCTACTCTTCAGAACAAGTGTTCGTGAGTGTCTACAAGGAAATAATGAGCAATTACTTAGGCATTATAGTATATGGTTATTCATGTGATTTATTCTATGTTAATAAATCAGCCTAAATAGCGTTTCGAAAACCATAACCATAAATGTGTTTGATCGAAGTTGTCGGCGGATAGTTTTTAGGCCTAAGATGACAGCGAACTAAATTTTGAAATAATGAACTGGGCTTTAAGAAAGACAATTACACAAATATAAATATATTCATAGAATCAACGAATGTACAATGAGATAAGTAGATTAGGTATACAATGTAAGATATTTCAACTTAGGATTTACAGTAACAAGATGCAAAGAGAATTGAAGTACGTGATATAAATATGAAATAATATGGTGAAATAATAATATAGTGACTATGATGGACTGTGAATTAGGGGCTGCAATATGAGAAGTAATGTAATTAGGACCTACTCTCGTATGGTCGTTTGCAAAGAATTGTGAGAGAAAGTAGAATTAACTAAGTATGATTTATTTGGAGGTAAATGACTAATTGTAGAAGGAATGATTACCGACCTTTATACGAAGAAAGCTGCGAGTCGACTGGGGCAGATAGTGTGCTATTTGGTCGGGCTGAAAGCGTGTGTTTGTTTGTTTGTGTGTGAAATTTGAAGAGATGTTGTTTGGAACAGTATTACGTTAAATGAATTGACAGGTAAAATAAATGAATTAATTAATTATTAATTTGTACATAAAATGATTTAATTTACAAAAGTTAAGTAAAATAATTGAAAGATTAAATTGACAAAGTTAAAGTAAAATAATTGAATGATTAAATTGACAAAGTTAAAGGAATGCATAATATGAATTTTACATATTAATTGATGTATATATATATATATATATATATATATATATATATATATATATATATATATATATATATATATATATATATATATATATATAAGTTTCCAAGGAGGTTTTTATTATAGGAATGCCCAGAGGCATTGCTATAGCATGTCCCTGCTGGACTGTGAAAAGGGTTGCAGCCTGGTCAACGGCGTTGTTCATGCCATCGCCAGGTCCCTCTTCCATGTAATGGACCAAAATATGGTGTCAAAAGCTAACAGTGATGCCCATGCAAAAGTCAAAAGAAGAGGCATAATAAAAGGTAATCCGGATGCACCCGAGAAAGCTACCAGGAGCAAAAGTGACTAAAAAAAGAAGACACTTTCTAGTGAGAAAAAGTCCTAAGTCAATTTAAGTGTGCGTAGCCACTGACATCTGTTATGTATCTTTATTTTGTAGGTAAGATATTAGAATCCAGGTTAACCATGAAATAGGTTACTAGTACAGGGTGTCCACACCTTAGATTCTTACTAGTTATTAATTTATTATACCTATTTCAGAATAATATAGTTGGTACTCACCCATGGGCTATGAAAAAGATATATAAAGTTAAAAAAAATCAAATCAAATGCGGGGTCTAGTAGCTAAATGATACCTAATGGAAATAGAATTGTTTGCTAGATTGGTCAGGTGTGGGCCCTGGAGGGCTTTCTTCTTTTTTTCTTTAATTGATGCTATCTACTTTATTTCATTTATTAGAATATACCTTGAAATATGTTTGTAGTTAAATGTAATATATCCATTTTTCATTATAGTTTTAATTAGGAATTTTGCCATTTATTTTTCTTTTTAAGTACCTGGAAACCTATGGAATTTTCAAATTTAATATTAGTAGACACCCTGTAGTATCTAAGAATCCGATTGTACACAGCACTATTAAATAAAATTGAATTGAATAACACCAACATCGGTTATAAATATAAGGTTTTTATTTTTCATTAAATAAGTCACATTTTCGTTCGTCACGCCGAATTTGTGCGTCGAATAAAAATTTGACTTCACAGCTCGAAGTACATTGGTCCCAGGGTGCTTCATGTCAAATTTGGGGTGAATATATTTAAAAATAAAGAAATGAGAACGATTTTTGTTTTTTCCTTGCTAGCCCGACTATAGAATCGCCCGATTTTGAGCTACCAATCAAGTATTCGTTATTTATGCCTGAGTCAAAACCCCCATTAAGGGTTATTTCAGCCCCTAGTAATGGTGAAACCATGTTTTTATTTCTTTTTCGTGTTAGTAGTTATCGTTAGGACTTAAGTTCTTAAAAAAATAGAAATGTAAGGAAGTAGATTGTTTTTGTTTTTGTTGCGTGTAATCGATGAATTAGGTTTTAGTTTTGTTTGAAAGTTAAATTGTGTTGCAAGTATGTTAAATTGTGCTGTGCAATATACCCCCCCCCGCCCCCCAGGAGGCTCGCGAGGTCCATTTCGACCCCACGCCTGATGCCTGTTTACGCGTGCGCGTGTGCGCTCAAGTTTAAGAAACTTAAAGTAAGAGAAGGCTCAAAGACATGCAACTTTGCTGTACTCGACTAGGTTGAGTTAGTTGTTTTGAGTTCCCTGGAGTCCCTCCCCCTCCCATTAAGTTCTTCGAAGGGAGGTTTGTAGGGGAATAGACCCTCTCCCTTCTCTCCCAGTTGAGACACGGGACGTTGACCGCAAGACATCCAAGCCAGGCACCTTGGGTCAATCTCGTAACCACAGCCCCTCGCCCCTCGTCCCGATGAAAAGCAGAACGGTTTAAACTGCAAGATCTTCCCCTATGAGCGTGTATTCAATTTCATCTCAAGTACGAAATTAGAGACGCGTTTCTCTCAAGCTCGAAGGGCCAGCTGGACCAGAGGTAAGAATTGCTGAGAAAACCCGTTGGAGTAAGAACCCTCCTGCGGCCCGTCCACAAGCCACCCCCCTCCTACCCCTACACCAGTGGGGTGACGAGGTATAAATACCAAAGACTTGGGAAAAACGTGGTAGAATATGTGAGTCAGCCAGGCTACGAAGTTCCCAGCAAGAGAGGCCGGGCTACCAAGAGAAGGGACTAAGAAGCAGCTCATCCTCGAGCTAGTCCCTGGTTATCAAACCGAACTTTAAGTTAACTTGTCCAAGTTCAACTTAGACTCGTCAGAGAACCCCCCCCCCTATTTTGGTGTAGCAGAAAGTACCGAGATAGTCCTCGCCCTTGAGGAATTCCGAAACGAAGAAGAAGCAGATCCTCCTCGAGCCCGTTCCCTGGTGGTCATACCGAACTCTAAGTTAACTTGGTTTAAGAACCAAGTTCAACTTACTCTCGTCAGAAAGACCCCTCCTATCCTGATGCATCCTAAAGCACAGGGATAGTCCTCACCCTTGAAGAAGACCCCCACGAGTACACTCCCCGCCCTTGAAGAAGACCTTCCCCCGAGTACACTCTCTCCAGCACTCCCCTGTGTCAAAATATTCAAGCCTTAGCGCATAGCTAGACAGTGCGAATTAATCCCCAGAGTAATCCGAAGAGGAGAAAGGAACATTCTTTCACTATCCCGTAGTGATATCCCTCCCTGCCGAAGGCGTGTGACTCCCCAGCTGCCACATTCGCCAAAGTCCCTTGCGGCTTTCAAGTTATTCACCCACAACCTCCATCTGGCCGGTCGGCACGCGTCTTGGTCACAATAACCTTCCCAAGGTAAAGTAGCTCATTGAGTTCAAGGTCAGACTCAAACCCGTTCCAAGGGGTATCCACAAAGGTATTTGCGGCCAGTAAAGGCCGTTAGCATTTTGTTTTTGTTTTTTATTGAAGTGAGTGGTGGGTCAACCATCACTATAATGTCAAGTAGGTCAAGTTAGAAAGCCTTACTTAGAAATTATTGAAGTCCTTATTGTGTATTTAGTTCGTAATATTTATGTGGTTCATGTTTATTTTGTTTTTGTGTTTTAATTAAAGTTTTAGTTTGTTTAACAATTTTTTTATTCTATCCTCGAATCGCTACGTTGGCACAGGGAACCTTTAAAGTTTGAAGAAGTCAAGACCCTAGATAATAATAATAAAATCATATATATCACTCTTAGAGAGGTATAACGTTAATCACGCAGTAGTACGTAAACAACCCATACGTACGAACATCCTTCCATCACTCGGCCCTACCTATACCACACCACAAGATAATGTGGAAACATATACGGATGCAAATTTGGAAGAATGAGAAAGTTTAGGTGTCAGTCGTGAACAAGAGAGCCTATATGGAAATGAGATAGAAGCAAATAAAGAAACAAATTCGGGGACATGTACAAATACGATGGACATAGATATTAATTTAGAACCTGGACCTGGTGGAGCAGATAAGAATGTAGATTCCAAAAATCAGGCAGACAGAGCAACATAAATTCCTAAAACAAGTAGTGAATCAATTAAATTAGTTCAAGATAAATTTGACATTGACATTGGGCTTGACATTGGATTCCTCACAGCAGAATTTCCTTCTCAATCAGACATACAGGTCATATTGACTTTCCTTTAACATTGCCTAAAGATGGTAACAATCAAACATTTCCAGAAAGTATACTGAAGTTCAGAAACATTAAAGCAGAACAGCATATCCGAGACTGGCTTGTCTGGAGTCAGCATAAGGAGTAACTATATTGTTTTCCGTGCCGGCTATTTTGGAACAATGTTTGCTGCAGGCTGAGTACTGCATCCAAATCTGCATTTGGATGCTGAGTAAACAACATTCCTTTTGCATTACCTAGTTCGCCATAAAACACGACTTGAAACTGTGGAACGATTTCTGAAATGTGTAGATTGTAGTGAGATAACAGGATCTGAAATTGCTCAAATTATTACTGAAACATTGGAAAACCATGCTATTCCACTTGCTGATTGTAGGGCACAAGGTTATTAGAATGCGGCAAACATGTCAGGCAAATACAATGGTGCACAAGCAATAATAAAAGAACAGTGCCCTACTGCTATAGTCTCTCCTTGTGGTTGTCACACACTTAATTTATGTGGTAATGATGCTGCTGAATGAATTCCAGAAGCAATCACATACTTCGGAACTATACAAACAATATACACATTATTCAGTTGCAGCCCCAAAAGGTGAGAAATATTGGCAAAGCGTATTGGTTATTCCCTTCATGGAATATCTGGCACGAGATGGTTAGATCGAGTTGAGAGTGTAAAACCATTTGTAGCTCACCTTCCAGGGGTTAAGTTGTCTTTGGGAGACCTGCTAGAGCTGAATCTCACTCCAAAAACCAGGAACGAAATCCATGGGGCTATATGGTAGTCAGTTCCTTCACCTGCATCATAATGTCAGTCGTGTGGCACAGAATACTGGTCCCTATTGACTTTTGCAACAAAGTCATTCAAGCTAGTGATGTGACTTTAGATATGGAAGTTGCAAATATAGAAAGCTTGCTTGCACAACTACTGGCTCTCCGGGACAGTTGGAAAGCAATGTGGAATGAAGCTAAGCTTGTTGCATCCAGCCTGTAGATAGAAGTAAAAAATTTTAGGGACCGTAGTACTATTGCCAGAAAAAGAACAAGATGCCATGATAAGAATACACCTGATGAAAATGTGAATGAAATGAACGAAGCAGATGAATCCTCTGAGGAGGCCCACTTCCGAAAACACATATTTTATGTAGTATTGGATAATGTTATTGGAGGGCTTACAATTCATTTCAGTGCAGCGAAACAGATTTATGCCACCTTCAGCTTTCTTTGGAACCACCAAAAGATGTCAGAAGAGGAATTGAAGCGCAAAGCAGCTAAAATAGCGGAGAAGTATTCTAAAGACATCGGCAGTGAAGACCTTGTGCAGGAAATGAATCACATAACAATGGTTCGCAATGCCAATTTTGGTAGAAAACAGTTGGGTTCATCGGAAATGTTAAATGCTTTGGCAGAGTACAGATTAAAAAGTATATTTCCCAACCTCAGTGTCAGCTTGAGGATGTTCCTTACGGCACCAGCCACATTAGCATCAGCAGAAAGGAGCTTCAGCAAGCTTAAGCTCATCAAAAATTATCTCAGGTCCACCATGGGTCAGGGTCGCCTGAACAACCTGGCTAGGCTCAGTATTGAGTCTGACATTGCCAAACATATAGACTTTGACACTATAATTCGTAGTTTTGTCAAGAAAAAGGCACGCAAGGCAACCCTGTTTTAATAAATTCAGTGAGCATTCAGGTGATGAATGATTTAGGTATATTTGTAAATAATTAATGATATGGACATGCATTAAGTGTGAATTGTGATTAAGATGTACATTCATGCATATGGCTACCCTTGGTTAGTATTATGAGTATGCTTACTAAAAATTCCAAATGGCAAATTTGATTTTAATTTTTTTCCATTATTATGTATGAAATGCTCGTACATTTTTATGTTCATTATTAAGCCAAGAAGTAAAAATACAGAGAGTTTTTGCTAAATTCTTGTTCTTCTATTACTGGTATTAGAGTTATAAAATTATTAAATTTGTTTTGCTAATGAGAATTGCTATACTATTAATGTTAAATTTAACATATAGTTGTGGAATTCACAAAGCAACTGTGTTATGTGTATTCTTTGAGATCAGTCTGAGACATTTTGAAATTAACTAATAACATTGGTAAATGGTTATAATGTAAAACTATAATAAATAAAGCATATAATTTTCTAGTTATAGTATTGAAAAGCTGATGAAGCTTTTAATCATTTATGATTTATAATTTATAAGGGGGGGCCAAAATATGTCTCGCACCAGCACATTTTTTTCCTCTCAAGGGCCCTGTGTGTATTCAATAGGTCACGTGTACGTCAGGTTGCGGCGTTGCCAACACATTTACAGAACAACATTAGAGGGTTTATCATAACATTAAATAAAGATAAATCTGCAGCGAAAGTTTACCTGTGAATATACTGCAAACTTGACGTTCCTTATAATATTTGGGGAAATATTGGATCAATGCTGTTGCGGTTTGGCGCCACGTATTACCATTACTATCAATATTATAGCTATCATTATTAATAACAAGGTAAAATATAATATTTTTTACGTTAATAATATTGTTACAATGTTCCTGTTGTACTGAGTAAACAGCCGCACTTTTTTTAGCGATGTATGTGTTAAGGAAGTAGGTGTTAACATGAGAAAACTTTATTTTTGTTCATTTATTCAATCTTGAGTGAGAATCAAGTTAAAGCGTGGGTTAACATCCATCGCATGCGGTAAACACACTATATACACATAGAATGACACCTCTAATTCAATATACAGTAAACATAATGCATTGGAAATGATATACAGTGTGAGTCGAAATTAGTAATTTTGTATGGTTTTTTTTTAAAGAAAAATCAATGGCGAATTGTGATCGAGATTTTGGCCGCAGTTACCCGTCTGGTCGTGCTAAAGGGAAAGCTAATGAGGAAAATTGAAGAAGGAAAGAGTGGCTGTGTCCAAAATTCCAAAGTTTACTACTTTCTTCAAGATACAACTAAGTGACACTGACACATCAGAACCTCAAGGTAGACCTTCCCATCTTTCAACATCATCTGATGAAGGTTTAGTTGAGCTTAAAGCTGAGGTCAACAAACCATCCAAATATAACGAGGATAACAGTCTCAAGGCTGATAATTTGGAAGAAGCTGAAACAATGGTACACAGTAGAGCAAAATATAGATACAATTGATATAACACCAGCGTCAAAAGATGTGGATGTCGAGAACAAAAACAGCTTTTCTACTGATATACGAAAGTGGCCACCAAAAATTTATGAGGTTTTGAAAGAATACTGGATTGCGAAAGGAAGCCAGGACTGTCAAAATAAAGGCTCTGCGTTTACTTCCTCCAAAATACACTACAGAAGCGAAAATAAAACAGAATTTTGTCAGAAATCTTACTTTAACAGGGTTCACAAACTTACAAATTGTAAACAAGAAAGCAGTTGCCTCTGCTACTCACCAACCCAAGGCTGCCTAGAGTTCCCATCTAATTTTGCTTTGAAAGGTTTTGATGATTGGAAAAATGCTAACACTGGACTGATTAACACGAAGAAAGTGTTGTGCACAAGAAAGCTATTGTTGTCTTGTTAGCTCGGTAGAAGAAGGGTGAATGTGTTGATTTTGTACTTATCAAAGAGATGGAAAATGAACAACAATACTGGGGAAAAGTGCTTAGGCGTGTAATAGAAGTTATAAATTTTTTTAACAGAACGAGGTCTTCCTTTCAGTGGAAGTTATGAAACTGTTGGCTCTTCAAAGGATGGTAATTACCTTGGACTGTTAGAACTGCTGGCCAAGTTTGAGCACATAAATGCTCATGGGAACAAAGGAAAAGGTCATACTTCCTATCTGTACAAAGATGTATATGAAGAGTTTATTATTCTGATCGGATCCAGGATGCTTGACCAAATAATCAGGGAAATTAAAAAGTCTAAGTATTATTCAATTTCACTGGATTCAACACCAGATTTAGCACACATTGACCAACTTACTTTGATTGTGCAATATGTGTTGCCGTCTGGACCTGTAGAAAGATTTATCAGGTTTTTATAGATGGAAGGGCATAGTTCTGCAAAACTTGCTGACAGCTTACTGGACTTCTTTACAGAAAGGGAAATCAAAATCAAAGATTGTAGAGGTTAGAGTTATGACAATGCTAGTGCAAGATACAATGGACTACAGGCTATCATCAAAGAGAAGTGTAATTTTGCGGAGTATATTCCATGCTTTGCGCATTCCCTCAACTTGTTAGAAAATTTGCTGCAGAATTTACAGAAACCGTTAATTTCTTTGCTTTTGTTGAAAATATATACACATTCGTTTCTGGTTCTACTCATCGTGGGGACTCCTTGCAAAGGCTTTGTCAAATAGTAAATCTCCACTTCCTCTGCCTAAAAGAATGTCTGATACTAGATGGTCTGCTCGAGCAGATGCGACTTCAGCCCTTCATAGAGGGATGTTGGAAGACATTGCTGAGGATACTGATGTCAAGCCTGAATGCGGACAACAGGCTAAAGGACTCTTAGTAACCATGAAAAGATGTGAGACAGGACCTATAGTCATACGGTGGGATCAGATTCTGCAAAGACTTCAGAAAACCAGTGTTTCATTACAGTCATCAGAACAAGACTTGAATTCTGATTGTGCTTTGTACGAATCTTTGCAAGGTTATGTTGAAGCTCTTCGACAAACTTTCACAGCTATTGAAGATAAGGCCAAAATTCATAATGATTGCCATCAATACCGCTAGGACATTTCACGACAAAGAAGACGGAATCGCAAATATGACTACTATAGATATAGGGCCACCGTGGTATGAACTTAGATAAATACTTCACAACAAACCTATATCTATATGTTTTTGAGGAGAGTTATTGAATCGTGACAAAATCGTGGCGAAGTTAAGCTTAATGGCTGACCAAGAAATCGTTAAGGAATGGATGTTTTAATATTGGATTTAAAAAGGAAAGTATGCTAATATTTTATAGGAATGCCAGAGGGCATTGCTATACCACTACCATGGTTCTACCTCAGATGATAGCAACATGGAATCCATCCAGCCATCTGAATCATTAAGAATTGGAGCTTTTCTGGTTATTTTGGACAGTTTGGTTGCTGCTCTCTCAAAAAGGCAGATGGCATATAAGAAGTTGAAAGTATGTTTGGGTTTCTTCGAAAACTGCCAAAGCTTACTCCAGATGAAGTCAAGGCTAGTGCAACAAAACTGATTCACGCTTACGCTGAAGATTTGGAAAAGGAGTTCGAAGATGAAGTGATCCAGTTTAGTCAACTTTTGAAAACTAACCTAGCTGATATTGTTGCTGGATCTCAACAAGACCTTTACGAGAGATACAATATATATATATATATATATATATATATATATATATATATATATATATATATATATATGGGTGGGGGCCCCGCTGTTCCTCGTTTTACGGGCCCCGCAGCTCCTTAAACCTGCCCTGGGCCCATCACAAATCTGTATTTTATCATATCTGTTAAGTGGTCACCAAACTTTCATATGTGAGCCAATGCCTTAATTCTATCAACATAATTAGCAACTAACACTCCAATCGCGATCTCTGACAACGTTAGAAACGTGGGTATTCCTTTGACAGTCAACTAGATTTCAAATCTCATGTTGTTAATGTTAACAAATCACCTTTCTGCTCGCACTGTAACCTCAATCGTATCCGGTCCCACTTTGACCGAAACAGTTTAGAGATAGCCACCCATGATTTGTTACTTCTCCCCTTGATTATTGTAACTCTCTTCTTAATGAAACCCACAACGCTACAACTCGTCAACTTCAACTTGTCCAGAACTTTGTGGCTCGAGTTCTTCTCCATCGAGGACAGTTATCTCTTGTCACACCCCTGTTCCGCGAACTACCCTGTAAATTCAGAATTACTTTTAAAGTCTTCCTCACATTTAAAATCTCAGACACTGCAACTCCCCCTTTAAAGGCAATATTTTCCTCCATTGAAAGCACTCAAAGTGCATATAGTGTTTCATAATTCATAGTGCTCCTTAGTAATTTTTTTTATTATTTTCAGTGTTGAGAAGCAGCGTTCTGCCTCTGATGTAGTCATAGGAATTGTCAAGAGGATTTTTATCAGTTTAGTAATTTCACTAAGAACATCATATTGTAGATTATTTTCCAAGATAAATTTCAGATGCTCGATTAATTAATTAATCAATTAATTAATGTAAGAACCGAAAAAATATAAATTAAATTTTAAAATTTATCACATTCAAGAATATAAACACGTTTTTACCTGCGGTGAAGCGCCAGCTCAAAGCGTCGCTTTTTTTTTCAAAAGTAGTCAAGTTCAATTGTACCCATTTAGAGCCATGAAATCGCCCATATGAACATGGAACATATGGGTTTTCACCATGGAGATTTCAAATCTGCCATCAGATTTGGCGCTTGTTGGCGCCATCTAGTGGCAAAAGCCTCATTTAGCCATTCGAAGTTAGTTGTAAGTGATTTGAACAATGGGAACCCATCAATGCAATAACAATTTATCATGTTATCACAAAACGCTGCAGGTCATTGGAGGGACTTTCCCTTCTGTTAAGCACAACACACGCGGAGTCAAAATGAAACACTACCTTCCACCAGCACACCGGGGTCAGAACTGCGCACAGTTTTATACAAGGATTTTTGTATTTCTTTTTCATAAACCAGGTGATAGCTACCGACATTAAGCTTAAGGATTATATAATGTACAAGTATAAAAAAATAATTAAAGAAAAATGAACTCATTATATTGAATGTTAGCGATAATATTAAGTGGAAATATGGGTGCTGCAATTCCACAGTGCCTAAACACGAGCCCTCACTGGCAGCATTGATAATAAATGCAGTAATTCACAAAGGATTGGTCATTAACAACTTCAGATCCGATTTTTTTCCACACGTCAGAAAATTATGAATTGTGGTTTATTGCAATTTTGGGACGTCAGCTAAGGTATAATACTGAATTTAGTAATTACACTGGTCAACACACATTTTTGATCAGAGACCTTAGTATACTTTTCTAAATGCAATATCCATGCTGAATACGAATCTGCCTTCGGTTTTGCTCTAGCACGTATCGTTTTTAAGATATGCCAAAAATTCAAAATGGCCACCTGGGATTATAAAATGTAGTATATTACTGGTATTGCTCTATTGCATGCATCATTATTGTAGTGCTAAGATGAGCAAACTAGATGTTTCGTGAGTTAATGCTGGTTAAAGGGGTATAGAGGAGAATTCATTTACATTTGTAACCCGCATACATATTTTGCGCAATTATTTATAATTCTGTTTTATGCTTTCAGGTTCCTCATATGATGCGCATCTTCTAAGCTGCTCCTTCTGCGTTGATCATAAGAGGCTTCCAAATATTTCCACAAAGCAGTAACAATGCCTCGAGAGTGCAAAAATCATCCAAATAAATTATGCTATGTATGTGGGCATTTTACAACAAAATCTCAGGAGCGTACTATCACAAATGATATAAATAAAATGTACAAACTCTACTTCGGTTGCCCTCTGGGTGACTAAGATAAAGCATGGGCACCACACCAGATTTGTACTTCCTGCTCTAATGGATTACGTGACTGGATTAACAAAAAGAAAGCTTCAATGCTCTTCGCTGTTCCTATGATATGGAGAAAGCCCATATATCATCTCGAAGATTGCTATTTCTGCAGTGTGGCCACAAAAGGGTTTTCTGCAAAGAACAAGCACCGAATTGTTTATCTAACCATGGATTCGGCGTACAGACCAGTTCCACATGATGTATCTTTGCCAATTCCAGTTCTACCTGATGATAGCCTCCTACCTGATGATATCAGTGATGATATTAGTACTGAAGGTGCAGGCACATTAGATGCAGATGTTGAATATGAAGATGCTAACTCTTATCTAAATTTATTTACTCAGGGAGATTAGAATGATCTTGTGAAAGATCTGTTACTGTCAAAGGAGAAAGCAGAACTTCTAGCATGCATCTCGACTACAGGAAAAATTTTACTCGAGAAAAATGTGCATGTGAGTTACTTTAGAAAGTGTAATCGTGATTTAACTTCATTCTTCACAGCTAATGAACCTCTCTGCTACTGCCATGATATAAATGGATTGTTCGAAGCCTTCTCACAGACATATGAGGCGTCTGACTGGCGTATCTTTATTGATGCTTCTAAGGCAAGTCTGAAAGCTGTCCTCTTGCACAATGGCAATGTAAAGCCTTACACTCCTATTGGACATTCTGTCCACCTTAAGGAGACATATAACAATATGGATATTCTTCTTAAAGCCATGAACTACCAAGCCCATCAGTGGTACATCTGTGGTGATCTAAAAGTCATAGGCATACTAATGGGTATGCAAGGAGGATTCACGAAGTACTGTTGCTTCTTCTGCCTGTGGGATAGCCGTGCCACTGCAAAACATTATGACAAGCGTGACTGGCCACTTCGATCTACATATGAGCCTGGAATAGGAAGAGTTCATTCTGTTTTCCTGGTAGAGCCTCATAAAATAAATCTGCCACCTCTTCATTTGAAACTAGGTCTAATGAAAAACTTCGTGAAAGCAATGGCTAAGGACAATTCTCAGGGATTCCAATATACGAGTATGTGCAAAAATTTCCACAACTGAGCGCAGCAAAACTAAAAGAAGGCATATTTGTGGGACGACAAATCAGTGAGGTTTTAGCAGACCCTAACTTCGAGAAGACCCTCACTCTTCTTAAACTAAATGCATGACTAGCCTTCAAGTGGTTATGTGCAAACCTTCTGGGCATCAACAAGCCACCTCCATACAAAGTTGGCGTGGAAAACGTTCTTCAATCTTATAAAGAAATGGGATGCTGTATGTCACTTAATATCCATTTCCTGCATTCGCACTTAGATTTTTCCCCAGTAAACCTTGGAGCCGTACGTAACGAGGAAGGTGAACATTTCCACCAGGATACCAAGGCCATGGAAATTCGCTATCAAGGATTTTGGAATGAGAGCATGATGGGAGATCATTGTTGGGTGTCGTATCGTGATAATCCTGAGAAAAAATTCAAACGCAAATCCCATGCACAACGTCTATGAATTCGATTTTTGACTTATTAACCCTTCAATCATTGTTTACCATTCTTATTCATGCAATATAAGTTCCATTGACTTTATGATGCTTGTGGAATAAACAAAACATGGCTATTTATCTTTATCATATGTTTACGCCTAAAGAGAATGATAAATTTTAGAGTTTCTATATGTTAAATGCATCATTTTGTGTCAGTTCAACTTCTCTATGTACATGGAGATATACAGAAGGCAATTTTTTTCTAGCAATGGCCGTATGCAACCATACATCACCAGTTTCGGCAAAGAAATCAGATTAAAACGCTACATTCTATCAGCGACAGCGGTCATATTGCATTTTCGAATATCTCGAAAACCTGACGTGCCAAAGAAAAACTAAAGTGAGATTTGAAATCAGCGAGAAAAAATGCCATGAGAAAGGTTTGCTCAGGTCTCTGATGATTAAAAAAAGTTCAAGTTTGTTGGCCAGTGGTATTTTAGACCCGTATCATATAAGGTGTATATGATCGCAGCGATTCAAAAACTGTTTTATATGCAAACTATATGATTACATAACTATTTTGTAATAGCACTATATAAGTATGGCTTAAAAAAGAAATATAAACATAAACGGGTCTGAAATTTTGGGGTGCTTTAGCTTCCTAGCATCCCATGAATCCGCGTTTTCTATCGCAACAATAGATTATAGGGGTGTAGTCGCCAGTCATGGGGAGTTAGGTCAATGGTATTGTAGACGACAAGGTTACCAGTTATATAGGTCCTGACGACAGTAAATGAAAGATGTTTCCGTTAACCACCACCTTTTGAGGGAGCGACTAGTTCCAGTTTATAGGTGAAGGATGGCATTATGGCGAATTATTTATCTGACTCCAAAGATAACTGATTTTACGGTGTTCATCTGCTTGGCTGGGCTTATCGAAGGTTCAAGGAAAAGATGGACATACAAAAATAAACTATTTATTCTAATAACGGAATATTATGATGCAAGCGGTGTGACGCGGAGCGTACTAAGCAGCAGACTAGTAGTCTATATATATTATTATCAACGCAATTACGAGTTAAGGGCATGGCAAGACTTAATAGATTTAGGCGGGAGCGTGAACACGAATGAATTCCTTACTATTCTCTCTCTGTTTGGGTTCTGTCTTCCTCTTTCTTTTCTTATTTATATGTGCGCTCCTCATGCAGAGGGCGTAGCCTAGAGATGACCGTGCGCCATCTCTTACTGTCAACAGCTGTGTTTACTCGGGCTCCTCCTTAAATATCCGCCTTTGATAATTCTATCTCGACACACAACTTGTGTAGCTTCTCTCTGTGTCTCACGCTTGCTTGCTTACATATATGTACATTTACAAATCCATTCCCTTTTCTCATACAATATTGATTATTTACATTTAATAAGGTATGCTTGGATTTAATAGGACCAATTCGCCTCCATTTTGTGGAGGTACCAGAGGTCTACCCTATTGCGTAGTTCGATCATTACAAAATAATAGATCACGTCACCACAACCTTCTCACATGCTGACCAGAACAATCCAATTTCCACGATGCTAACTGCAAACCCGGGAAAAAGAAGGAGCAACAATTCCGACAGACTTGAAGAAGCATTGTACCTAACCTTTTCATGCCTTAAAAATGTATATAAAATTAACCCCAAAAGAATAAGATTTTGAGAACTTGCTTCTTAATTATTTTTTTCATTTAATAATATTTAAATGGTGTTTGAGGAAAGTGGATGGAGGCAATGGTTTTTGGATTCCCTTATTAACTAATGATTAACCGACTTTAACCATTAATTAAAAAATGCACCTAGGATCCCTTCTTGTTCTTTACTAATTGATTATTACAATTTCTTACAGGATTTCCTTTTATTAACTGCAAAAACCAGTAATTAACCTATTATAATGGACACACAAAGCATATAGGGCAGGGCTGGTTTAAAGAGTTGCCGGGCCCGTAACACAAGTAACAGCGGGGCCCCCACCCATATACATATAAGATATATATATATATATATATATATATATATATATATATATATATATATATATATATATATATATATATATGTATGTATATATATATATATATATATATATATATATATATATATATATCCCCCCTACCCCCATTTTTCTTTGCAGAGAGAGGAAAATTTATCTGAGGAATTTAAAAGAAATGCTAGTATGGCGAAGGGGGGGGGGGGGCTCAATTGGAAAAAAAAGGTTTTATTTTGTACACTTTTTATTCCTTTTTAAAGAACAACACCGTGCATAGCAGTAGCTTAGCCAGTAGACTATTTGTGCTGCCTTGAAGAATCTTGCACCATTTGCTGAACTGAGTGCACACCAATTAGTTACGTCGCTCATATGAAGCACTTACGAGACTTGACAACAGAAAACTCCTCAATTATCTTTGACGTGTTAATTCCACTTAGTAACTCGTGCTCAATACTCATTAGAGAGAGATGGTTCAATCTTGTTTGACCCATACTGAATCTTACTTCGTTCTTGATTCCATTTATTTTTGAATAGAAGAGTTCACCACTCCAGTTGGTAACCAGTAGAGTTAAATGAATCTTCAACGCGATCTCAACATTAGGAAAACAAGACCCAAAAGAATTATCAACTATCAGACGATACAATGTCAGTTCGTAAAGGTCTTGTTGAGATCCAGCAACAATATCAGCTAGGTTAGTTTTCAAAAGTTCACTAAATTGGATCAATTCCTCTTCGAACTCCTTTTCCAAATCTTCAGGGTAAGCGTGAATCAGTTTTGTTGCACCATCCTTGACTTCATCTGGAGTAAGCTTTGGTAGTTTTCGAAGAAACTCAAACATACCTTTAAACTTTATATATGCTATCTGCCTTTGTGAGAGAGCAGCAACCAAACTGTCCACAATAACCAGAAAAGCCCCAATTCTAAATGATTCAGATGGCTGGATGGATCCTATGCTGCTATTATCTGAGGTAGAACCACGGTAGTGGCCATATTTGCGATTCCGTCGTCCTTGTTGTAAAACATCCTTGCAATATTCATGGCTGTAGGGGAATCGTCACTCCCCCGTTCTCTCGCGTTGGAGTCACGAGGCGATTACCGCAAAGACATCCGGCCCCAGGCACCGTCGGGTTAAGCGCGTAACCGCAGCGCCACACCACTCGTTGCTATAAGAGACCTAAAGGATGAAATGCAAGATCTCCCCCAGGAGAGTGAGATTCAATTTCACGTCAAGTAAGAAATTGGAGACGTGTTTCTCCCAAGCTCGAAGGCTAACGAGGAGCCGATGTAAGACTTGGTGAGAAAAACCGTTTGCTATAAGAACCCTCCTGGGCCCGTCCTCAAGCGCCCTCCCTTCTTACCACTCCCCCAGTGGGGTGACGACGTTTACATAAGGAACACTGAGGAAAATCGAGGTAGAATACGTCAGTCTCCAGGTGACGAAGTCCCCGGATTAAGACCCGGATACCTAGACTGGATTGGTAGAATACATCAGTCTCCAGGTGACAAAGTCCCCGGATTAAGACCGGGATACCTAGACTGGATTGGTAGAATACGTCAGTCTCCAGGTGACGAAGTCCTCGGATTAAGACCGGGCTACCTAGACTGGTTTGGTAGAATACGTCAGTCTCCAGGTGACGAAGTCCCCGGATTAAGATCGGGCTACCGAGACTGGACAGGTAGATTACTTGGCTCGCCAGACCAAGAAGTACCCTGCAAGAGAGGCAGGGCTACCTACATTAAGGGGCTAAGAAGCAGCTCATCCTCGAGCTAGTCTCTGGTTATCAAACCAAACGTTAGGTTAACTTTGTTAAGTTCAACTTACTCTCGTCAGAGAGACTCCTCATATCCTGGTGCATCTTAAACACCAGGGGTATTCCTCGTCCTTGAGGAATTAAGAAAAGAAGAAGGAAAAGGCTCCCCCTCAAGCCCGTTGCTCGGTGGCCACACCGAACTCATAAGTTAACTTGGTTAAGGAACCAAGTTCAACTTGTTCTCGTCAGAGAAATCCCCCTCCGTTATACTCGCCCTTGAAGAAGAAGAAGACTGGATCTAAGAAGAAGCTCATCCTCGAGCTAGTTCCTGGTTACCAAACCAGCCTTTAAGTTAAATTATTCAAGTTTAACTTATTCTCGTCAGGGAAACCCCACCCTCATCGATCCTCACCCTTGAAGAAGACCCTCCCGAGTTCAGTCCTCGCCCATGAGTAATTAAGTAACGAAGGAGAAAAGCTCCCCCTGAGCTCGTTACTCGGTGATCACACCGCACTCCAAGTTAACTTGGTTTAAGAACCAAGTTCGACTCACTCTCGCCAGAAAGACCTCGATTACCTTGGTGCCGCATAAATCACCGTAATTGTTCTCGTCCTTGAAGAACCCCCTTTCCCCCTGAATACCGTGTGGACCCCCCAGCTGCTACCCTCGCCAAAAGGACCTCGTGATCCCGCCCACCTACATCTGGCCAGGCTGCACGCGTCGTTAGACAATAACATTCCTGAGGTATTTAAACTCCAGTAGAGTCCGTAAGCTTAAATCTTATATATTGAGGTTTGTAGCGAAATTAACCAATTTTAGAGGGTCAAACTAATTGAATTAATTATTGTATATTATAATATTCGGAGTATTGCTGTGGTTAATGGTTAATTTTTGTGTATTGAATTGTTGAAGTTAAAATATAAGTTTATTTGGTGAATTATTTTGCGTTTTTCTATATCCTTACGTGTTTCCAACGGCTCTCTTCTTTAAAATAACAATATTAACACTCTTAGCACTCTTAGAACAAAAAGGGGGGGCATTCTACGACTGACCTTCGAACAGGTAGCACGTGTTTCGTAGAGCTCTCAGAATATTTTGATTATTTGATATACTTTGGTGTGTGACATAAACATAAATATTAAGTTATAAGATCATATATTTGGTTAATATAACAAAGTTAAATTGTGGTTATTTTGTATAAATTGTGGTTATTTTGTTTTGGTGAGAAAGTGACTTTTGTTTACTTCGGGGCCATCTTGATTAGCAGTTTTTAAACTTGCGCGCACAAATTGGGGTCAAATTCTTGTTGTTTGTAAGTTTTTGTTTCTATTATTGTTCTTGTTTAAGTATGGCTGACTGTTTGGATGTAGAGAGTATGCCTTTTGAAAGTAGTGTGTATGTAGTGTGCGATGTCTGTGGTGTAGAGAGGAGAGTGAATGTGTCTGAGTGCCGTGTATGTGCTTTGACTGAGGAGGTGAGTCGATTACGTGCGGAATGCTTGAGACTGAACGATTTAGTGTCTGAAGTGAGAAGAGATGCAAGTGTACGTTTGAAGAGTCAGATTGGGACCAGGAGGGAGGAAGTTAGGCCTAGAACAGGGACTGGAGAGAAAGCAGTAAGTGAAGTAAGTGATGATGAGTGGTGGGTGAAAGTGAACAGAATAGATAAGTTAGGACAGGTTAGGTGTGTGAATGAGAGGGACATGGAACCTGTTAGGCTAACTAACAGATTTGATGCCCTGAGAGAGGAAGAATTTGAAAGAGATTTGTCTGGTGTGGCCGTGCCTGAAAGTAGAATAGGAGGTCGAGTGAGTGAGAGCAGGAGGGAGGGTAATACTAGGCCTAGAGAGAATAGGAGAATGACTGAGGTGATTGTGATGGGTGACTCTCAGATTAGGTATTTAGATAGGAAGTTGAATG
Organism: Ceratothoa steindachneri; assembly: GCA_963969495.1. NCBI lineage: Eukaryota > Metazoa > Arthropoda > Malacostraca > Isopoda > Cymothoidae > Ceratothoa > Ceratothoa steindachneri. The sequence goes on from OZ018330.1 coordinate 156,845,268, forward strand.
AAAGTAAATGGAAGGGAGTGAGAGTTTGTCTGCCGGGTGCTGGTGTAAATGATGTGTGTGAGAGGTATGATAGGTTGGTGTCTGGGTGTGAGAGGGAAGCAGTTGTGATTACACATGTCGGAGTAAACGATGTAAAGAAGGTGGGTACTTGTGAGTTACGACAGCGGTATAAAAGGCTGATTGAAAGGATGTGTGAAAGTAGAGTAAAAGGCGTTGTTTCAGGTGTGCTTCCCAGAATGGATGTGGGGATGGAATGGTTGTCTCGTGCAATGGGGTTGAATGAATATGTGAAAGGTTTGTGCGAGGAGTCAGGATTGGTATTTGTAGATGTTTGGAGTGGGTTTTATGGGAATAAGGGTTTGTATGCGATGGATGGACTCCATCTGAGCCGAGATGGGGTTGAGGTTTTGTGGCGGGAATTAGATAGTGTTATTAGGTCTTTAGAGGCGGGAAACTAGGTTTTGATAGTGGTCAGGGAAATTTAATGGCTCAAAGTGAGGCAGGGAAAGGAAGCAAACACAGATTTGTAGAAGGTAGGCAGGCTAATGGAAGTGCTTTAGGGTTAAACTACTTGAGTAGTGATAGTGGTCAGGGAAATACAAGAGTACAGGGTCGGGGAAAGAGAGAAAGGAGATGCAGAGGAGATAGGCCCTCAGGTGCTTCAGGGATAGGTGGGCTGAGTTGTCTTTACACAAATGCTCGTAGTCTTAGAAATAAGAGGGATGAATTATTTAGTTATATCATTCATGAAGATATAGATATAATATGTATAGTTGAATCATGGGTTAATGAAAATATATTTAATGATAATGTCAGTGAATTTGAACTAGAGGGTTATACTATGTACATTAGTCAAAGGAGAGATAGGACTGGTGGTGGGTTGATTATTTATATCAGAAATAGCATTTTTTCAAATCTAAATAACTCTATAAAGCAAGGAGAAGGTGAATCATTATGGATAGATATTAAGGTTGGTAAAAATAGGAAAATACACTTGGGAGCTTTTTATAGACCACCAGGACAGACTGATTGTATCGATGAGTTAATGATTAGGGAAATAAGTAAAGGATGCAAAGAAGATACAGTTATTCTTGGTGACTTTAATTTAACTTCTGTAGACTGGGAAAATATGATAGGAAGAGATAGAGCAAGTTGTAAGTTTATGGAGTGTTTTGAGGATAACTTTTTGATCCAATTTGTTAATAAGCCAACAAGGGGTGCCAATATATTAGATCTAATTCTTTCAAATGATGATCACTTAGTTCAAGGATTGAGTGTAGGGGAATCATTGGGAAACAGTGATCATCAGATGGTTCGGTTTAATTTGCAAATAGTTAAGGGTAGAACAACGACAAACTCCACGAAAATTCCAAATTTTTATAGGGGAGATTACGATAAATTACGCAGCATGCTAAATCAGATTAGGTGGGATATAGAATTCCATGGAAAGAATACTTATGAGATGTGGGATATTTTTAAGACTATATTAAACATGGTTCAGGAACAGTGTATTCCGATGAAGTCTATTAGGAAGAAATGTAGGAAACCATTATGGTGGAACCAAGAAATAGCTAATAAAGTTTCAGAGAAAAAAAGGGCATACCAGAGATTACAAAGTGAGAGTAGTTTAGATAATTTAAACCATTATAGGTCAACCAGAAATGAACTAAATAAGATTATTAAGAAGACCAAAAGGACAGCAGAAATTAATTTAGCTAAAAATAATAATAAAGATCCTAAAAAATTCTTTAGCTATTATAGAATCAATAATCAATCTAACAGTGATAAAATAGGGCCTATTAAATATGAAGGGGTTTTGAAAGAATCTGATGAGGAAATAGTAGAGGTCCTTAATGATCATTTTGCTTCAGTATTCACAGAAGAGAAACCAGTTAGATTAATTGATGATAATTCTAGGTCAAGGGAAGTAGTGATAAATTCTATTAATATAGACAGAGAAGAAATTAAAGGGCTTATAATTCAGTTAAATACTAGTAAGGCATCTGGCCCTGACAACATTCATTCTAGGATTCTCAAAGAAGGTGTAGAAAGTATTGCAGTAGCTCTCGAGAAGATATTTATTAGATCACTAGAGTCTGGAGAAATACCAAATGATTGGAAATTGGCAAATGTAGTGCCAATTTTTAAAAAGGGAAGCAAAGAGGACCCAAATAACTTTAGACCAGTAAGCTTAACTTCTATAGTCTGTAAAATTCTTGAGAAGATGGTTAAGAAGGGAATTTCTGATCATCTAGAGAGTAGCAGGTTAATTAATGATGCTCAGCATGGTTTTAGAAAAGATAGATCGTGTTTAACTAATTTACTGGATTTTATGGATTATGTAACTAAAGAATTAGATAGGGGTGAGAAAGTTGATGTGATCTACTTAGATTTCAGCAAAGCTTTTGATAAGGTTCCACATAGAAGACTAGTTCATAAATTAAAGCTGCATGGGATATGTGGGAACGTTTTAAATTGGATAACTGAATGGCTGAAAAATAGGAAACAGAGAGTTGTACTGAATGGAGTGAGGTCAGAGTGGAGGAATGTTATTAGTGGCGTACCTCAGGGATCAGTTTTAGGCCCTTTATTATTTATAATCTATGTAAATGATCTTGGGCAAGGTGTAAATAGTAAAGTGTCAATTTTTGCTGATGACACTAAATTGGCAGCTGTAGTCAAAGAGGTTGAGGGTAGCTTTAAAGTGCAGGGTGACTTAGATAAGCTGTTAGCTTGGGCTCAGAAGTGGCAGATGACTTTTAACCTTAATAAATGCAAAGTTATTAACATGGGGAGAGATAATAGGGAATTTAGCTATGAGATGGATGGATATTGGCTTAATTCAGTTGAAGATGAGAAAGACTTAGGAGTGGTAGTAGATAGGTCACTGAAATTTTCAAAGCAGTGTATTGAGGCAAAAAATAGAGCAAATAGGGTGCTAGGTTACATTAAAAGAAATGTTAGCTACAAGAGTAAGGAGGTCATCCTTAAACTATACAACTCTTATGTCAGGCCACATTTAGAGTACTGTATACAGGCATGGTCACCACATTTTAGACATGATATAAACTTATTAGAGTCAGTACAAAGGAGGGCAACAAAAATAATACCATCCCTGAAGCACCTTGAATATGAAGATAGACTGAGGGTATTAAATATGTTTTCATTTGAAAGAAGGTGTGTGAGGGGAGATATGATTGAGCTTTTTAAAATCTTTTCTGGGATGGATAAATTAGATTTCAGCAAGTTATTTGAGTTAGAAGGTAGTAATAGAACTAGAGGCCACCACTTAAAGATTAAAAAACAGAGGTGCAGACTGGATGTTAGAAAATATTTTTTCACTAACAGAGTGGTGGATTATTGGAATAGTTTGCCACCTGAGACTGTAGACAGCCCAAACTTGAATGTTTTCAAGCGCAGATTGGATGATTATATGGGGATGGAGGGTTAATTTCTTACTTTTTAGTATGTGGATATGTTTCTTGACTCATTCCTGTGGATGCAGTTTCTTTTTATTGTATATTTTGGGGGATTTTGATTTTGTTTTTGACAGACTCCTATGGAGGCTTTAAATTATATATTGTAGATGCATGGTTGGACATTCCTATGGATTGTTAAATTGTATATTGTAGCTGCATGACCTGACAAAATCCTATGGATGCATTATATGGGTGGGATTTGATGGATACGGATGACCTTTGATAGGCCCTTGTGGCTTTTGTCATCCGTTAAATTATGTTATGTTATGTTATGTTAATGGCAATCAATAAGAATTTTGGCCTTATCTCAAATATCTGTGAAAGTTGCGAGAAGAACATCAACATAATCTTTCAAAGATTTGTACAACGCACAACTAGAATTATTATACTATGCAGTATGCTGTAGTGACGTTTTTTAATATTTTTCTTATATATAGTAATATCATATATAATAATAATATAAAAAAAAATCAGTAAAATGAATAATTATTTTATCTCGGCCTTTTGTGCCTAGGGGCAAATACTTAATTATTACTACTTTTGTCCATCCCCGTGGGGCTTTTTTGTGAATATAAAGTATTTTAGTTAGCAATATTTGTTACAATTGCTACAATAAATCGTAGCAAACATAGATTCATTACTTTCTTTACAAAACTCTCATTACAACCTTTCATGTGGATTTCCTCTAATTGTTTTCAACGTTCTAATTTAAGGATAGTCATTTTATTTCAAGGTGGCCAGGGATCCAAACATTAGGACAGGCAAAGTAAGTTAGAAATTAATTGCGAACAAGATAAATAATTGCATCCGCAATTTGATCTCTTGAATGTATTTAAATATGAACATTTGAGAAACGGAGTGCTAGTGCCATATATGCTATACCTTGTGATACGAGCATACTGATTCTTAATTGCTAATGCAATCTTATATTTTCAGATTTTAGATACACAGACTGGGATTAATTACCTTTGATAGCTCCTAGTTGGTTTTAATATTACTTATACTGTTATGCTAGTAATATTATTCTAATTTGGCCCTAAATATTACATTTAATCATCAGAGGAATGGAAAATTGTTACATATTGAACATATCAATTAGTGCACTACTAGCGATAGCTGTTGGAAAAACCTATTTAGCGTGTTTATATATAAAAAAATAAAACACACAATCAAAACAACCACACGAGAGATTGGTGTCACTGCTTTTATAAATTTAACCAACCAGCCAAGCAAGAAACTCGATCTATGGATTTGGTTTGGAATATCCCTTTTATTACTTGTCTGTGATCATCAATTTCCAGTTTCTTAAAAAAACAACAAAAACATTTACCGTGTATATGAACTGAAAGCTTTTACTATTCACCTGTCCATCCTATTTTCGTTTTATTTTTAACAGTGACATCACAAGTTCACGATCAAAGAAAGTTTTGGTTTTCGCAGGTTGATAACTAAAACCTTCCAATATTGGGTTGGATTTATCTAACTGATAGAATTTTTCGTAAATTACTCCAGTTAATTTACTCATATTTGTTTAAATGAAAGACGATATTGAGTACTTAAGTAAATTTACTCTTGATCTTTAAAGGGTAGAACTCCCTTTGCTGTAGTTAGTATAGCTGGCCTCAACAACCTGAACCTGATGGGTCATGAAGTTTAAAAATTATTGCATCAATATTGTTTTTCAGTGCTATAAACTGACGGTAACCAAACTGACTTCCCTTGAAATATTCTTAATTGATATTTATAAATTAATATGGCATAATTGACCTGAACTGGAGTATCAATTATTAAAAGTGAAAGCATTGCCATCTTAATTTCCTATAATTATGGAATTCATAAAATTTGGCTCTGGCTTTGGCCATTGTTACTCGAATATTACCTATCGAAAGTTTTAAAAATTTTAACTTTTAAATATTAAATATTTGCATTAATTGAAATTCAAATCATTTTTAAACTTTCTAAAATCTCTGGGAAGATTTTTATATTAATATATATCTTATAAATATTTCAATGTAAGAACAATTTAACAAAATTAGGCTCTATGTCTATCTTTGCATTATATAAAATATATCCTGCAATTAAAGCTACAAAATGAGCCTTATTTAATCTAAATTTGTCTTTGAGGACCTGAATTCAAGATTTTGTGGTAAGTACAAATTTTTCAATCATAAGCTATATTGAAATTTCCAGAAAAGTTAAAGGTAAACATGAACATCGGCAGCGCGCCCCCCAAAGTATTTTTTTTTGCCTGTATGTTTCATTAACCTGCGCATTTTTGTCCTAGTTCAAATATACCCAGCACCATTTTTCTAAAAAAATACCCGAAAATAACTAAACGAAAAATGCTGTTTAGGTACTTACTTTGGGAAAAAATATATTGATAAATAAAGTGAATACAAATGAGTATAATAAAAAGACTAAAAAAAAATTCATTTCATTCATTCTAATGTCAGAGCCCCCTCCCATTATAATTCTCAAAATATTTATAGTTGTAGAAATGATTTGGTTAAATAAAAACGTTATTTAACTCCAAAAAAGTGAAACATATTGGAACAGGGACGAAATATTTTGCGTTCCATTATTTGCACTGCTGATCTTAATGTTTACCAAGTTAAAACTTTAGATATGGTATAAATTTTCTAATTGTTGTAAAGCTGTTAAGGGTTAACAAACAATTTTGGGGGGTAATTGTGTAGAGTATGGCCCAATCTGAGTCGTAGCTTATTTGGGGCTACTTTTTCTGAGCTGAAATTCACGTGGACAAAGTTTATGGCGATTTCCGATTATATACTGGGGGCCTGTCCCCCCCAGATCCCTCCCCCAAATGATTGAAATCTCCCCAATGAGCTGACCCTCAAAATAAGCTAGAATCGGATCTGCCCATACTCGCAACATTTACTTTTTTTTAGGTAAATATGTAGTTTGGCAGCACGAACAATGGGAGGTAAACTATTTTGTCAGTATTCCGAAATGTTTCACATTTTTGGAGTAAATTTAAGGGGACTGCTCGTGTGGGAGTAAATACTGCAGGGGCTCCCCCCTATGATGATCCTGAGTTTCAATCATTCTGGGAAGTCTAGGGGGCATAGTCCCCCACTATATTATCATAATTGTTTATAGAATAATGTTCTAACGTTTATAGAACTATGACTTAAACGTGCATGAATATTCAGGCATGGGTGAACGAAATATAAACACACAAAAATCCACTTTTTCGGCCGTGCCGCCAATCTACATGGTTTACCTTTTTTTATACAAAGTTAGTGGATAAGCATGCTAAATCAGATTAGGTGGGATATAGAATTCCATGGAAAGAATACTTATGAGATGTGGGATATTTTTAAGACTATATTAAACAGTCTTCGACTGACCTTCGAACAGGTAGCACGTGTTTCGTAGAGCTCTCAGAATATTTTGATTATTTGATATACTTTGGTGTGTGACATAAACATAAATATTAAGTTATAAAATCATATATTTGGTTAATATAACAAAGTTAAATTGTGGTTATTTTGTATAAATTGTGGTTATTTTGTTTTGGTGAGAAAGTGACTTTTGTTTACTTCGGGGCCATCTTGATTAGCAGGTTTTAAACTTTCGCGCACAAATTGGGGTCAAATTCTTGTTGTTTGTAAGTTTTTGTTTCTATTATTGTTCTTGTTTAAGTATGGCTGACTGTTTGGATGTAGAGAGTATGCCTTTTGAAAGTAGTGTGTATGTAGTGTGCGATGTCTGTGGTGTAGAGAGGAGAGTGAATGTGTCTGAGTGCCGTGTATGTGCTTTGACTGAGGAGGTGAGTCGATTACGTGCGGAATGCTTGAGACTGAACGATTTAGTGTCTGAAGTGAGAAGAGATGCAAGTGTACGTTTGAAGAGTCAGATTGGGACCAGTAGGGAGGAAGTTAGGCCTAGAACAGGGACTGGAGAGAAAGCAGTAAGTGAAGTAAGTGATGATGAGTGGTGGGTGAAAGTGAACAGAATAGATAAGTTAGGACAGGTTAGGTGTGTGAATGAGAGGGACATGTAACCTGTTAGGCTAACTAACAGATTTGATGCCCTGAGAGAGAAAGAATTTGAAAGAGATTTGCCTGGTGTGGCCGTGCCTGAAAGTAGAATAGGAGGTCGAATGAGTGAGAACAGGAGGGAGGGTAATACTAGGCCTAGAGAGAATAGGAGAATGACTGAGGTGATTGTGATGGGTGACTCTCAGATTAGGTATTTAGATAGGAAGTTGAATGAAAGTAAATGGAAGGGAGTGAGAGTTTGTCTGCCGGGTGCTGGTGTAAATGATGTGTGTGAGAGGTATGATAGGTTGGTGTCTGGGTGTGAGAGGGAAGCAGTTGTGATTACACATGTTGGAGTAAACGATGTAAAGAAGGTGGGTACTTGTGATTTACGACAGCGGTATAAAAGGCTGATTGAAAGGATGTGTGAAAGTAGAGTAAAAGGCGTTGTTTCAGGTGTGCTTCCCAGAATGGATGTGGGGATGGAATGGTTGTCTCATGCAATGGGGTTGAATGAATATGTGAAAGGTTTGTGCGAGGAGTCAGGATTGGTATTTGTAGATGTTTGGAGTGGGTTTTATGGGAATAAGGGTTTGTATGCGATGGATGGACTCCATCTGAGCCGAGATGGGGTTGAGGTTTTGTGGCGGGAATTAGATAGTGTTATTAGGTCTTTAGAGGCGGGAAACTAGGTTTTGATAGTGGTCAGGGAAATTTAATGGCTCAAAGTGAGGCAGGGAAAGGAAGCAAACACAGATTTGTAGAAGGTAGGCAGGCTAATGGAAGTGCTTTAGGGTTAAACTACTTGAGTAGTGAAAGTGGTCAGGGAAATACAAGAGTACAGGGTCGGGGAAAGAGAGAAAGGAGATGCAGAGGCCCTCAGGTGCTTCAGGGATAGGTGGGCTGAGTTGTCTTTACACAAATGCTCGTAGTCTTAGAAATAAGAAGGATGAATTATTTAGTTATATCATTCATGAAGATATAGATATAATATGTATAGTTGAATCATGGGTTAATGAAAATATATTTAATGATAATGTCAGTGAATTTGAACTAGAGGGTTATACTATGTACATTAGTCAAAGGAGAGATAGGACTGGTGGTGGGTTGATTATTTATATCAGAAATAGCATTTCTTCAAATCTAAATAACTCTATAAAGCAAGGAGAAGGTGAATCATTATGGATAGATATTAAGGTTGGTAAAAATAGGAAAATACACTTGGGAGCTTTTTATAGACCACCAGGACAGACTGATTGTATCGATGAGTTAATGATTAGGGAAATAAGTAAAGGATGCAAAGAAGATACAGTTATTCTTGGTGACTTTAATTTAACTTCTGTAGACTGGGAAAATATGATAGGAAGAGATAGAGCAAGTTGTAAGTTTATGGAGTGTTTTGAGGATAACTTTTTGATCCAACTTGTTAATAAGCCAACAAGGGGTGCCAATATATTAGATCTAATTCTTTCAAATGATGATCACTTAGTTCAAGGATTGAGTGTAGGGGAATCATTGGGAAACAGTGATCATCAGATGGTTCGGTTTAATTTGCAAATAGTTAAGGGTAGAACAACGACAAACTCCACGAAAATTCCAAATTTTTATAGGGGAGATTACGATAAATTACGCAGCATGCTAAATCAGATTAGGTGGGATATAGAATTCCATGGAAAGAATACTTATGAGATGTGGGATATTTTTAAGACTATATTAAACATGGTTCAGGAACAGTGTATTCCGATGAAGTCTATTAGGAAGAAATGTAGGAAACCATTATGGTGGAACCAAGAAATAGCTAATAAAGTTTCAGAGAAAAAAAGGGCATACCAGAGATTACAAAGTGAGAGTAGTTTAGATAATTTAAACCATTATAGGTCAACCAGAAATGAACTAAATAGGATTATTAAGAAGACCAAAAGGACAGCAGAAATTAATTTAGCTAAAAATAATAATAAAGATCCTAAAAAATTCTTTAGCTATTATAGAATCAATAATCAATCTAACAGTGATAAAATAGGGCCTATTAAATATGAAGGGGTTTTGAAAGAATCTGATGAGGAAATAGTAGAGGTCCGTAATGATCATTTTGCTTCAGTATTCACAGAAGAGAAACCAGTTAGATTAATTGATGATAATTCTAGGTCAAGGGAAGTAGTGATAAATTCTATTAATATAGACAGAGAAGAAATTAAAGGGCTTATAATTCAGTTAAATACTAGTAAGGCATCTGGCCCTGACAACATTCATTCTAGGATACTCAAAGAAGGTGTAGAAAGTATTGCAGTAGCTCTCGAGAAGATATTTATTAGATCACTAGAGTTTGGAGAAATACCAAATGATTGGAAATTGGCAAATGTAGTGCCAATTTTTAAAAAGGGAAGCAAAGAGGAACCAAATAACTTTAGACCAGTAAGCTTAACTTCTATAGTCTGTAAAATTCTTGAGAAGATGGTTAAGAAGGGAATTTCTGATCATCTAGAGAGTAGCAGGTTAATTAATGATGCTCAGCATGGTTTTAGAAAAGATAGATCGTGTTTAACTAATTTACTGGATTTTATGGATTATGTAACTAAAGAATTAGATAGGGGTGAGAAAGTTGATGTGATCTACTTAGATTTCAGCAAAGCTTTTGATAAGGTTCCACATAGAAGACTAGTTCATAAATTAAAGCTGCATGGGATATGTGGGAACGTTTTAAATTGGATAACTGAATGGCTGAAAAATAGGAAACAGAGAGTTGTACTGAATGGAGTGAGGTCAGAGTGGAGGAATGTTATTAGTGGCGTACCTCAGGGATCAGTTTTAGGCCCTTTATTATTTATAATCTATGTAAATGATCTTGGGCAAGGTGTAAATAGCAAAGTGTCAATTTTTGCTGATGACACTAAATTGGCAGCTGTAGTCAAAGAGGTTGAGGGTAGCTTTAAAGTGCAGGGTGACTTAGATAAGCTGTTAGCTTGGGCTCAGAAGTGGCAGATGACTTTTAACCTTAATAAATGCAAAGTTATTAACATGGGGAGAGATAATAGGGAATTTAGCTATGAGATGGATGGATATTGGCTTAATTCAGTTGAAGATGAGAAAGACTTAGGAGTGGTAGTAGATAGGTCACTGAAATTTTCAAAGCAGTGTATTGAGGCAAAAAATAGAGCAAATAGGGTGCTAGGTTACATTAAAAGAAACGTTAGCTACAAGAGTAAGGAGGTCATCCTTAAACTATACAACTCTTATGTCAGGCCACATTTAGAGTACTGTATACAGGCATGGTCACCACATTTTAGACATGATATAAACTTATTAGAGTCAGTACAAAGGAGGGCAACAAAAATAATACCATCCCTGAAGCACCTTGAATATGAAGATAGACTGAGGGTATTAAATATGTTTTCATTTGAAAGAAGGTGTGTGAGGGGAGATATGATTGAGCTTTTTAAAATCTTTTCTGGGATGGATAAATTAGATTTCAGCAAGTTATTTGAGTTAGAAGGTAGTAATAGAACTAGAGGCCACCACTTAAAGATTAAAAAACAGAGGTGCAGACTGGATGTTAGAAAATATTTTTTCACTAACAGAGTGGTGGATTATTGGAATAGTTTGCCACCTGAGACTGTAGACAGCCCAAACTTGAATGTTTTCAAGCGCAGATTGGATGATTATATGGGGATGGAGGGTTAATTTCTTACTTTTTGGTATGTGTATATGTTTCTTGACTCATTCCTGTGGATGCAGTTTCTTTTTATTGTATATTTTGGGGGATTTTGATTTTGTTTTTGACAGACTCCTATGGAGGCTTTAAATTATATATTGTAGATGCATGGTTGGACATTCCTATGGATTGTTAAATTGTATATTGTAGCTGCATGATCTGACAAAATCCTATGGATGCATTATATGGGTGGGATTTGATGGATACGGATGACCTTTGATAGGCCCTTGTGGCTTTTGTCATCCGTTAAATTTTGTTATGTTATGTTATGTTATGTTATGGTTCAGGAACAGTGTATTCCGATGAAGTCTATTAGGAAGAAATTTAGGAAACCATTATGGTGGAATCAAGAAATAGCTAATAAAGTTTCAGTGAAAAAAAAGGGCATACCAGAGATTACAAAGTGAGAGTAGTTTAGATAATTTAAACCATTATAGGTCAACCAGAAATGAACTAAATAAGATTATTAAGAAGACCAAAAGGACAGCAGAAATTAATTTAGCTAAAAATAATAATAAAGATCCTAAAAAATTCTTTAGCTATTATAGAATCAATAATCAATCTAACAGTGATAAAATAGGGCCTATTAAATATGAAGGGGTTTTGAAAGAATCTGATGAGGAAATAGTAGAGGTCCTTAATGATCATTTTGCTTCAGTATTCACAGAAGAGAAACCAGTTAGATTAATTGATGATAATTCTAGGTCAAGGGAAGTAGTGATAAATTCTATTAATATAGACAGAGAAGAAATTAAAGGGCTTATAATTCAGTTAAATACTAGTAAGGCATCTGGCCCTGACAACATTCATTCTAGGATACTCAAAGAAGGTGTAGAAAGTATTGCAGTAGCTCTCAAGAAGATATTTATTAGATCACTAGAGTCTGGAGAAATACCAAATGATTGGAAATTGGCAAATGTTGGGCCAATTTTTTAAAAAGGAAGCAAAGAGGACCCAAATAACTTTAGACCGGTAAGCTTAACTTCTATAGTTTGTACAATTCTTGAGAAGATGGTTAAGAAGGGAATTTCTGATCATCTAGAGAGTAGCAGGTTAATTAATGATGCTCAGCATGGTTTTAGAAAAGATGGATCTTGTTTTTCAAATTTACTGGATTTTATGGATTATGTAACTAAAGAATTAGATAGGGGTGAGAAAGTGGATGTGATCTACTTAGATTTCAGCAAAGCTTTTGATAAGGTTCCACATAGAAGACTAGTTCATAAATTAAAGCTGCAGGGGATATGTGGGAATGTTTTAAATTGGATAACTGAATGGAGTGAGGTCAGAGTGGAGGAATGTTATTAGTGGCATAACATAATATAACATAATTTCACGGATGACAAAAGTCACCAGGGCCTATCAAAGGTCATCCGCCTCCATCAAAACCCGCCCTCAAAAAGCACCATCACCAGGGAAAGACAAAATCAAAGTCCCCACAATATAATATAACAGATGACAAAAGCTACAAGGGCTCATCATAGGTCATCCGAGTCAAATGGCCTCTTTTTTAAGGCACCCAAACTCCCAGGAAAACTGCGTCCAGAAAGAAGGGTATCGCCAATCAAGGCTTGTCAAGAAATAAATCATGCAGCTATAGATATATACAAAACTTAGGAAGCGTCACAACCTTCCCTCCCCATAAACTCATCCAACTTACTCTTAAATACATTTAGACTTGGACTACCTACTACCCTCGGCGGCAATTTGTTCCAGAAATCTACCACTCTATTGGTGAAAAAATATTTTCTTAAATCCAACCTACACCCTTGCTTTTTAATTTTCAAGTGGTGACCTCTAGTCCGATTTCCATCATCTAACTCAAAAAACTTGCTAACATCCAATTTATCTATCCCGTAAAATTTTTTAAAGACTTCAATCATATCCCCTCTCACACACCTCCTTTCGAACGAGAACATATTTAATACCCTCAGTCTATCTATATATTCAAGGTGCCTCAGGGAAGGAATAATCTTTGTTGCCCTCCGTTGCACTGACTCGAGAAGGTTAATATCGTGTCTAAAATGTGGGGACCATGCCTGTATACAGTACTCTAGATGTGGCCTAACATGAGAGTTATAGAGTTGCAGAATAACCTCCTTACTTTTGTAACTGACATTTCTCTTAATGAAACCCAGCACTCTATTTGCCCTATTTCTTGCTTCAATACACTGCTTAGAAAACCTTAATGACTTATCTATTACTACTCCTAGATCTTTCTCATCCTCTACTGAGCTCAGCCAATGCCCATACATTTCATAGTTAAATTCTCTATTATCTTTTCCCATGTTAATAACTTTGCACTTATCAAGGTTGAAAGTCATTTGCCACTTATGTGCCCAGGATAACAATTTATTTAAATCCCCCTGCACTTTAAAATTATCATCAATATCTTTAACTACAGCTGCTAATTTGGTATCATCCGCAAAAATTGACACTTTATTATTAACTGCCTCCCCAAGATCGTTTATATAGATGACAAATAATAATGGACCGAGAACTGATCCCTGAGGAACCCCACTGATAACATCCCTCCACTCTGACTTTACACCATTTAGCACTACCCTTTGCTTCCTGTCTTTCAGCCGCTCAGCTATCCAATTTGAAACAGCCACATATCCCAATCATTTTTAATTTATGAACTACTCTCCTATGTGGTACCTTATCAAATGCTCTACTAAAATCCAAGTAAATTACATCCACATTCTCTCCCTTATCAACTTGATTTGTTACGAACTCTAGAAAGTCTAGTAAATTAGTCAAACATGATCTACCTGATCTAAACCCATGCTGAGCATCGCTGATTAACCCCTCCCTCTCTAGATGTTGGCAAATCCTTTTTTTAACTATTTTCTCAAGAATTTTACAGACTACAGGAGTTAGGCTAACTGGTCTAAAGTTATTTGGATCCTCTTTACTACCCTTCTTGAAAATGGGGACTACATTCGCTTTCTTCCAATCATCAGGTATTTCTCCATATTCCAGTGACCTAGTATATAACTTCTCCAGAGCTATTGAGATAATTTCTACCCCTTCTTTAAGTATCCTATAATGAATATTATCAGGGCCGGAGGCCTTGGTAGTATCTAACTCACCTATTAGTCCTTTTATCGTCCTCGGATCCACACTAATGGTAGTAAACACCTTTCTCTGACCCACGAGTACTATACATAAGACTATTTAGTTTCTCCTTTGTAAATACTGATGCAAAATGACCATTTAGTACCTCAACTATTTCCTCATCAGTTTCTCTGACAACCCCTTCATATTTGATAGGTCCTATTTTAACTCTGCCAGACTTGTTATTAATTTTATAGTAACTAAAGAACTTTCTAGGATCTTTGTTGCTATCCTGAGCTAATTTAATTTCTGACATCCTTTTGTTCTTCTTTATAATCTTATTTAACTCATTCCTAGCCATTCTATAATCACTTAAATTTTGAATATTATTTTTTACCTGTAATTTTTTATATGCCCTTTTCTTCGCGGAAATTTTTGTAGCTATCTCCTAATTCCACCATAATGGTTTCCTACTTTTGTTCCTAATGGCCTTCATTGGGATACATTGTTCTTGGACTACATTTATTATATGCTTGAAAGTATCCCACATCCCATAAGCATTTTTACCTCTGAATTCTACATCCCAGTCTACAAAATTTAGCAAGCTTCGGAGTTTTACATAATCTCCCTTATGGAAATTTGGAACTTTTACAGCATTCTCAGTTATTTTACCCTTCTCAATTCCCAAGTTAAAACGAACTATCTGATGGTCACTATTTTCCAATGCTTCCCCAACAGTCAATTCTTGAACTAAATGATCACTGTTAGAAAGTACTAAATCTAATATATTGTCCCCCCTCGTTGGCTCATTAACAAATTGATTAAAAAAATTATCCTTAAAGCATTCTATGAACCTGCCACTTGTTCTATCCCTACCTATCATATTTTCCCAGTCCACAGAGTTTAAGTTGAAGTCCCCAATAATAACTGCATCTGTTTCACATCCCTTACTTATTTCCCTTATCATTAGTTCATCCATATCATCAGTCTGCCCAGGTGGCCTGTAAAAAGCTCCCAAATGCACCATTCTATTTTTACTGAACCTAATATCTATCCAAAGTGACTCAACTCCATCCTGCTTTATTGAAGTATTTAAACTTGAAACAATGTTATTTTTTATATAGATAATTATTCCTCCACCAATCCTACCTGTCCTTTGACTAATGTACATATTATAGCCCTGTAAATCAAATTCACTTATAGTGTCACTAAATTCTATTTCATTAACCCATGATTCAGTAACACATAATATATCTATATCCTCATTGCTAATATAACTAAATAGCTCATCCTTCTTGTTTCTAAGACTACGAGCATTTGTATAGAAACAATTTAACCCCTCTATCCCTGAAGCACCTCTTGAAACCTAAATGACCTCACCTCTATAGCCTTGGAACCTATTTCTGTTATCTGCCAAGTCCATTCTACTTTTAGTACTATAATGTCCTCTCATAATTCCCTGACCACTATTACTATCTAGTTTTCCGCCCGCAAAGACCTAATAACACGATCTTTCTCCTCCCACAACACATCTACCCCCCTCCTATTCAAATGCAGTCCATCCATCGCATACATTTCTTTCATTCCAACAAACCTATCTCACACATCCACAAACATGACACCTTCCATCTCACACATCCTCCTCACATAATCATTCAGCCCAATCGCACGAGACATCCATTCTACCCCAACATCCATTCTTGGAAGCACACCTGTCACAACACCTTTCACTCTACTTTCTTTCACCTTTTCAATCAACCTCTTGTACCTCTCACGTAACTTATGGATCAGTTTTAGGCCCTTTATTATTTATAATCTATGTAAATGATCTTGGGCAAGGTGTAAATAGCAAAGTGTCAATTTTTGCTGATGACACTAAATTGGCAGCTGTAGTCAAAGAGGTTGAGGGTAGCTTTAAAGTGCAGGGTGACTTAGATAAGCTGTTAGCTTGGGCTCAGAAGTGGCAGATGACTTTTAACCTTAATAAATGCAAAGTTATTAACATGGGGAGAGATAATAGGGAATTTAGCTATGAGATGGATGGATATTGGCTTAATTCAGTTGAAGATGAGAAGGACTTAGGAGTGGTAGTAGATAGGTCACTGAAATTTTCAAAGCAGTGTATTGAGGCAAAAAATAGAGCAAATAGGGTGCTAGGTTACATTAAAAGAAATGTTAGCTACAAGAGTAAGGAGGTCATACTTAAACTATACAACTCTTATGTCAGGCCACATTTAGAGTACTGTATACAGGCATGGTCACCGCATTTTAGACATGATATAAACTTATTAGAGTCAGTACAAAGGAGGGCAACAAAAATAATACCATCCCTGAAGCACCTTGAATATGAAGATAGACTGAGGGTATTAAATATGTTTTCATTTGAAAGAAGGTGTGTGAGGGGAGATATGATTGAGCTTTTTAAAATCTTTTCTGGGATGGATAAATTAGATTTCAGCAAGTTATTTGAGTTAGAAGGTAGTAATAGAACTAGAGGCCACCACTTAAAGATTAAAAAAACAGAGGTGCAGACTGGATGTTAGAAAATATTTTTTTACTAACAGAGTGGTGGATTATTGGAATAGTTTGCCACCTGAGACTGTAGACAGCCCAAACTTGAATGTTTTCAAGCGCAGATTGGATGATTATATGGGGATGGAGGGTTAATTTCTTACTTTTTGGTATGTGGATATGTTTCTTGACTCATTCCTGTGGATGCAGTTTCTTTTTATTGTATATTTTGGGGGACTTTGATTTTGTTTTTGATAGACTCCTATGGAGGCTTTAAATTATATATTGTAGATGCATGGTTGGACATTCCTATGTATTGTTAAATTGTATATTGTAGATGCATGATCTGACAAATTCCTATGGATGCATTATATGGGTGGGATTTGATGGATACGGATGACCTTTGATAGGCCCTTGTGGCTTTTGTCATCCATTAAATTATGTTATGTTATGTTATAATTAGCCAAATACCCAAATAAATAAAATAGAAAAATGATAAATGAATTTAACATTATTCAGCCGGATAGATCCAAAATAGTGCCATGTTCTATTATCGGTCTGTTTGTCATGCTATATCCAGGGGCTTATCACAACATTGTGATAAACCCCTGGATATACATTATAGATCACAGGGAATTGACAATTTAATTAATTTGTGGTTATCTCAAATTTGTATTACTTTTTCATAGTTGGTAACTAACACGGAAAATGTGAAAGAATTGTGTGGGGCAAGTTCACATAAGGAAGACATGATAAAGACTGACTAAAGATTTGGGTAATCTTTTACATTAGTGACTCAGGCATTTTTGTTTATGCTTTGTTCCAAATTGAATGATATCGTGTTTCATCCTTGCATGAATAGGCAGTATACATTTAAATATGAAGGCACTGTTTTTAGTCGATATGTATTTGGTTACTGGAAGCCAGTCTTGAGCTGTCTATGGGTTGATATAGTGAGGGAGTTCACCCCCCCCCCCACTCGCTTTGCCTCATTCACACTCAGGAACAAGTTGTTAAACGGAAGATTTTGGAACCAAGGACAAATCATTATGGGATAACAGGAAAAAAAATTCTGACTAATGTTAAAGATTACCTACCAAGATTTGTATCATGGGCAACAAAAACTAGTTTCACCAAAATATATATATAATTACTTATTTTAAAATAGTAGATAAATCCTTAAATAAATTGCAGAAATTGAAAAAAATGATAAAACTTAAATAAAAAATGTTAGAACAACATAGTAAAAGAATAAATATGAAGAACCTAAATAAACCTTAAAAGATTATCTAGAATAAATTTTCTCTGTAAAAAAAAGGCAAAAATTATAAAATAAAAAAGAAAAGAATAAACTGTAAGACTAAGTGAAAAAAAGAAGGAAAAAGACTACACAAAAATGCATACAAAATACATTCTTCATTCCTTGATGATGTTACTGAATTCACACCAATAGATTATAAAATTAAGGCTTAAAAAAAAAGTCCTTAAAAAATATTAAAAAATGACTGCACAAAGAACTATGAGGGAAAAAAGTAAAAAAAAAGAGAAAAAAAACTGAAATAAGGATAATGAAAACATAAACTGTACCTAACGCAAAAAAAGGATTTCAAATTGAACTACATGTCCTGCGGTGTGACAGTTAAGTGAAACCTATTAGGAAAAAGTACAATCGCGACCAGGCAGCTTCAGGTTTATGTCACAAAACATCAATATTCCAACCTGATTTTGCAACTTAATCATTTTTCTCTGATGCCATCTTGAATTGTCATGAGATGCCTAATTTATGCTCCTTACCCATTTATTTTTAATGTCAATTTTTATTTTCTATGTATTTAGGCTACTAAAGCCTGTAATATTGCTTTGTATCATTGTAATAGTGTCCTGATATCTATGATGCCATTGATAATGTCCCTCCTCTGTGACCTAACCCTGCTCAGTACCATTCTCTGTTTCCTGTCTTTCAGCCATTCAGCTATCCATTTCAAAACTTTCCCACATATTCTATGCATTTTTAATATGTGAACTAGTCTCCTATATGAAACCTTATCAAAAGTTTTGCTAAAATCTAAGTAAATTACATCAACACTTTCCCTTGTCTAATTGTTTAGTTACATAATCCTTAAAATCCAGTAAATTTGTTAAACACGATCTACCTCTTCTAAATCTATGCTGAGTATCATTTATTAACCTACCACTCTCTAGATGGTCAGAAATTACCTTCTTAATGGCACTTCATTTGCTAAATTCAAATTGTTAGGTATTTCTGCAAACTCTAGTGATCTAGTATAGGTATATCTTCTCAATAGCTACTGCAATACTATCTATACCTTCTTGGACTAACCTAGAATGAATGTTGTCTGGGCCAGATATCATACTAGTCAGGGGCGTACCTACTCGATTTCATCTAGCATCGAGGGTTTTATGGTCCAGATTCATGCTATCAGCGGTTAAGTTCTCTAGTTTAAAAGTGAAGAAAGGCACAAAACAGAATGAAACAGAGAATTATTTTTGTATTGTTAAATGAACAAGAAATGCAAAACACATGCTTGAATAGTCTTTATTGTATTAATAATAATCAGCACAAATATCAAATTATAAAATTAGTGAATTAACCACCATTAGGCAGTTAACAAACATTTCACCAAATGACTGCCTCAGTACCTTTATGAATCATTTTGATGACTGCAGAACAAAAGTTCAACGCAGGAGCCTTCGATTGCCCTTATCATGGAACACATCAATAACTTTATCTGGGTCCACCTAATTGTCGTGTGTTATTAGTGCCAAAGCATCGAGATGCTCTTGAGTCATTGTCTACCTCAGATTCTTTTTGAGTCTTCGAAGATGAGAGGAGGATCACTTGGAACTGGTGGTAGATGATGGTACAGTTCTGAACAGTTGAAGGAGTGTTGCCACATCGGGCAGCAACATTCGAGTCGCTTCCTTGATGCACTTTTCAAGAGTCCAATCCTCTCGATTTTACATTCTACTTATTTCTGTCAACTACTCTTGAATTTTGGAGTTAGCATTATCGATTCCATCAGCGAGGTCTTGCTCATAGATCTTGAGGACAAGTAGTAGTAGTAGGTTCTTTCATAGTACAATTCAGACATTGGCCCTTCTTGGGACTGTTGAGGCACAGAGATTTCAGTCCCCATGTCGGTGCACATCTTCATTGCTTCAGTAAACATTGGCTTAAATGCAGTCGAGGACTCCTCTCATTTTCTCAAGCTTCTGCCTGATGACACATACGTTAATACGCCTCCCCAAGATCTTACAACTCCTGACTCACAGGGAGGGTTAGATGCAAGACTGCGTCTGCTACTGTGAGAGAGCAGGTAAAACTAGGTCGCATCATTGCGCCAAGAAGGGAGACAGCGTGAGAATCACCATCCTCTGAAAGATGGTTCATGATGGATACGACAAAGGGAAATAGCTCAACTAGAATGGCAAGACTGTTTTAGCGTTCTACCCACAGCGTAGGGCACTATGCCTTCACACGTCATTTCTTGTATAATGACTTATCTATTACTACTCCTAGATCTTTCTCATCCTCTACTGAGCTCAGCCAATGCCCATCCATTTCATAGTTAAATCCTCGTATTATCTTTTTCCATGGTATTAACTTTGCACTTATCAAGGTTGAAAGTCATTTGCCACTTATGTGCCCAGGATAACAATTTATTTAAATCCCCCTGCACTTTAAAATTATCATCAATATCTTTAACTACAGCTGCTAATTTGGTATCATCCGCAAAAATTGACACTTTATTATTAACTGCCTCCCCAAGATCGTTTATATAGATGACAAATAATAATGGACCGAGAACTGATCCCTGAGGAACATCACTGATAACATCCCTCCACTCTGACTTTACACCATTTAGCACTACCCTTTGCTTCCTGTCTTTCAGCCGCTCAGCTATCCAATTTGAAACAGCCACATATCCCAATCATTTTTAATTTATGAACTAGTCTCCTATGTGGTACCTTATCAAACGCTTTACTAAAATCTAACTAAATTATATCTACATTCTCTCCCTTATCTACTTGATCTGTTACAAACTCCAGAAAGTCTAGTAAATTAGTCAAACATGATCTAACTGATCTAAACCCTGTTCTAAAGCATTTTTCATAAGGCAATATCCCAATGAAATTGAGTATAAATCTATAAAATAAAAACAATGTCAGAATAACATTAGAGAAATAAATATTTGTTTTAAAACAGATATTGTTAACTCATCTACAAGTTTACGACATCTTTTAGAAAGTGGAGTGTGTGTAGTTTCTGTTTTGTTCGATTGTTTGTGATGTAGCAAAAATTATACAATATGAGACGAACCGTTAACCCTAAACTGCTAAATGTAAAAAATATTTGTTAAGACGGATATATTATATATAGGAGATATTTTCTAGGAGATATTGATTAGTTGAAAATAGACTACTCACCAGTGGGATGCTAACGCTTATAAGCACAGACACTGAAGTTCATACAAGATAATTATCACTGTAAGATTTGACAAAGAATGGACGTGCTGTTGGCAAGTAGCTGCTTATATAGCTTCTGCAGAAGAGCTCTAGAATGTTCCAGTGACTTTTAGGTAGCATTGTCTTCCGGTAGCGCGCAACTAACCACGTGGTGGGGGTCCCCAAATAATCCAAATCACAGGAGGCGACACCACTGTACAATAACCATCTTAATATGACAAAAACGGGTGCATAATGGGGTTCGCCTGGAAGTGGTAGACTCGCACCATTTTCTTCATTGTGTATTTGACCGACGCGTAGGGGCTCCTGTACCCGCACCATGGACATTCATCATTCCATGATGTTCAACTTTACTTTGGATTGGTTGCAGCTGAGCGTGTATTGCGTAAGGTGGACTCGATCCACAACACTGGCCTTCGCCTTGAAAATAGTGACTGCCTTGCTTTCCCCAGTGAGAGCCTACTTTTTGATACTGGGGAGATGCCACTCCCTCTGCGCCTTGCACAGTGCATAATTCTCCTGAATGCATGAGTCTGGTGCCTCCCTCAGTTGCCAACTGTTCTCACTGCACTTGTAGCTGATCTCAAACGTGCCTATGCCACCGAGAGACACCAGTCATACCCTAATCCCTTTGTATCTAGGACTAGGAAACTCCTTCAACAGCTAGATAGCTCTGCCCACACACCACCCTGGAGGGTACTACCTTTGTTGCCATGCCTTTTCTCCTAAAGCTTCTACAGCACCGGGAGTATCGTGTTCGACCCTTTTGGAACACATTTTGTGTCATGCTGGAACTGTGCCAGTGTATTTGGATGGCTCCAAGTGCCAAGAGGGGGTCGGTTCCATGCCTTATCTCCTCTGCCACAGTTTTGGCGAGCCGGGCGGTTGTCATGATTATCTTCTGCTGTTTCCCGGACATGTAGGAATTGTGGAGAATAAGCGCACCCAAGAGTCTGTGAGGACTAGCCAACCAGACCATCGTTTTGCTCTTCCTCACACCGATTACATGGCATGAATATGGGCTGCTTGGCAAAGAAGATTGGGGATGGTTGAGGGGAATTTAAAGTTGCATCCTATTGCGCCACAACTGTTCCCATAGACCTACCACACAATGCCACGGCAATTTCAGGTTGCCTTCTGTTGCCTCTGAATTGGATACATTCATACACAGTGACTCTGACTTGTGGACTTTACAACTTTTTGGAGGAGGCTGGCCTCCTCTACTCTATTTTATTGTTTTTGTAGGTTGCCTGTTCCTGCACCGGGGAAAGGTGGGCCTACCCCTGAGGCCAGAGCCCACTTCGGTGTTGCCTTTTTGCTTTGTTTTCCTTTTTTTGTCAGTAATTTTTTTTTATCGTAGTTATTTATTTTTTAATATAGCCTGGTAGTAGGCCCTAGTGAGTACGGTGACTTATGCCCCAAGTAGGCAGTCTCCAGTTGGGCCCCTAAATAAAAAAATATATATCGTTAATTCAAGTTTATAAAAACGTAATTCAGAACTTTTATTTATTTTAAATACTTTGTTTACCCTCTAAAATCATGAGTTCCATAAAACATGTGTCACAAGCAGAGAGCCCAGCCCAGCTTAGATAATCCATCCATTGCATACAATGTCTTATTCCTATAAAACCCACTAATAAAATCCCGGATTTTGCTGCATTTTTCCATATGTCCCCCAAAAATGAACATCAAATTGGGTTAAATAACCTAAAATGTGCTTGCAAATTCAGATATTAAACAATCAAAGCTTGCAGCACTCTTTATTCTGACAAATGCCTTATGTTGCACCCAATACTTGCAACACATTAAAGAGTTGCAAATCGCACAGTATCCTTCCCCCTCTCTCAATTTCTAAGACCTGATTAGGGTTACTGTGAACCTCTTCTACAAGGTCTTCAAAAAATATTTTACATCCACCTCAAATCATAATGCCAAACTGTCCAATCCAAAACAGAGGCAATTGGGGAAAAAAGGTGATGAAGTAAGCTCAGTCAAAATAATGTAGACAATGTGATATCACAATTAACTCATTTCTGCCCGAAAAAATTGAAGTTCATCGTTGAGTTCTAAGTGTTATGTATGTTGAAATATATGCACAGACCAGCCATAAAACCTATTTTATATGGTTATCCTATATTTTGATAACATGTTATATTAAAATAATCATTGTTGCAAAAATACAATGAGTGACATATCACGATTTGTTGCAAAAAAATGCAAGGTCAGAAAGAGTAGGTTCAGGAGTTTACAGACATATTTATAATAAAAAAGTTTGTGAAACCTCTCCATATTTCCATTAAGGTTGTTTACACTAGGCATGTGTGACACGATGCTATTGGAAGCGATTGAGAATTTGTAGCACAGTGTAGATACAAAGAGTAATGCTTTATAGTTATTGTGTAGCTCTGCTGTATACTTTTTTTCATCTACAGCCTTGGCCAAAAGTATTAGGTCACCCTAGTGTTTCTGGGTTCTGCTATCTCAATGTTAATGAAACATGTGTACATGGTGGTTTATGGTATATTACACAATATACATTAGTTTAATATCTGGTTGACCCTCCTTATTCAACTACCGCTTTTATACTGTACTGTACGTATGTAACCAATTTTATGTAAAACTAATGTCCACAATTAACTTATTTTTCCTTGATTATTCCAGTGTTTTATGCTAAAATACATTGTAGATACAGCTAATAAACAGTAAAATGCCTAAAATAAGGGAGTTGAGTGAGTGTGAGCGAGGTCAAATCGTAGCTCATCATAAAGATGGAATGTCTCAAAGGCAAATTGCTCAAAAGATGAAATGTTCTCGATGTGTGGTGCAAACGAGTCTCAAGCGCTTCAGAGAGACAAAAGATGTGAAGACAATACAAAGAACATGTAGAAAAAAAGGTTACAATGCCTCGTAATGACAAATCCATCATCCATCAGTCGCTCAAAAGCAGGAGAAAGCAGGTACATCACAAATATCAACTAGAACTGTTAGAATAAGGCTTGTAGAGTACGGTCTGAAAGACTGTAAAGCCAGGAAGAGGCCATGGATTTCTGAAGTGAATATGAATAAACGTCTTCAGTTGGCCCAAAACAACTCAAATTGGACCAGTGAGCAATGGTAGAAAGTCATATGGTCTGATGAAAGTAACTATGAGGTAAGATAGTACAAGTATTCAATCGAACATATAAACTCAAAATGTGTGTTTTTTTACCAAAATATATAAGAAATATCCAACATAAGGATAATATTATCGTTCATGTTTTTTACTCAGGCTTTTGGCACATCTGGTGCAACTTTCGTGCATCGCAGAGTTGGGGAAGCATTTTATGCTGAATGTCTGGTACCAACCGTAAAACATGGGTGTGGTTCTATCATGTTGTGAGTCTGCATGTCTGCCTTCAAGACCGGGAGAAATGTTTTTATGTCAGGAAAGGATGAATTCAGCTATCTATGTTTCCATATTATCGGATGTTTAAGAGCCATCAATTGCTAAATTACATCCAGGAGTGTCTAAAAACTGTTATCTTTTAACAGGACAATGCTCCATGTCATGCAGCTAAGAATACTCGTCAATGGTTTGAGACACAGAGTATTGTTCCCATGGACTGGCCAGCTCAAAGCCCCGATCTAAATCCGATCGAACACCTATGGGGAACTCTTGGTAAAGCTACCAAGAACACAACAATTAAAAATAAAGAGCATTTGTATCAAAAACTTAGAAGAATGGAGTAAGATTGCATCTAGCACCTACAGAAAACTAGTTGATTCTATGCCTAACCTTATAAAAGCGGTAATTAGAGCTAAAGGAGGGTCAACCAAATATTAAAACTAATGTATATTGTGAAATATACTGTAAACCACCATGTCCACGAATTTCATTAACATTGAGAGCAGAAACCAGAAACACTGGGGTGACCTAATACTTTTGGCCAAGGCTGTATACTAGGCTACAAATTCTCAATATTCCAATCGCTTGATCCAGACTAGCTGGCATTGTTAATTTTGCAATAGATTTCCTTAGACTTCTGTTCTTTTGGATTCAGTTGTATTTACTTAAAAACCCCTTTGTCTAATCTTATTAAACCATTTATCCATACTCGTAAGATCTCTTGGAAGTTTCCACGGCCAATAGGTTGAAAATATTTTGCGACGCCTCCCTCAGGGGCATTGGCATAAAATTTGGTCTTTCCAACCTTTTTTTTTGGCCTGCCTCCAACTTTCTGCCACTTTCAAATATATATTGGCTAGAGTATTTGGCAGCCCTGGTCTCCCTTATCATTTATCCCAGTGCTCATATTTATTCAGATAACATGGCAGTCCTTTATGATATTAGGTGAGGTAAACTTCCCAAAGAGATCCTACTGTTATTATCCTCTACTTCTCTTATTGTACTTTCTAAAACCTTTCACTATTCCTCCTTAATTTTCCATATATTAAAACTACCAAAAGGGTTCGGTCCTCCGACTGAACCCTATTTAGTCCTCTTCCTCTTAGGTCCTTTTGTGACTATAAAAGGACCGAGGGAATGGGAAACCCTATCAGTCTGTTCTTTGACCTTGAAAATCTGGTATCATCCCATCACTAAATAGAGTACTGACCTACTCCAAGGAGCATCAAAACTACACCTAGTACACAATATCAACACATACACTCGTCACTCTCGCCTTAAACACCACAAACCAGCCTCCAGAAACATATCTACACACAAATGACTCGCTGCTCCATCGAATCACTCCAAAAAAATCTTGCCTTCCCTGTGAGACAGTCCACATGGCTCTGTTGCAGAGTGAACACCACCAAGCCCTTTGGAGCTATTAGAAAAGTCTTGTTGATTCCATCGTGGATGTTTGTCCAGGCTGCAATATAGAACCCCACACCATTAAACACAAATGAAAAACTGCATTGCATACTACCACACATGACAACAACATAATATACACTTTATGGGGGCCTTGGCCAGGCAGCCTGAGGAACAACAGCAGCACTAAAATGGTATAACATTCCTGACTTAATACACCAATGCCCCGTAAGGGGCGCGACGATTTGCCATCTTTGCTGCCATGCTGACGGGACTCAGCACCCCATTCGACCTCAGCTTAGCCTCTCCTCCTTCCTTCAGATAGCCTGTATTTCTCACCTACTTCCTCACTTCCCCAACAACCTCCCCCACAACTTTCTCTGGTCAGCCTCTAATTTCACGGGGTAGATGCTGACCTTCTTTTCAAGCAAACCGTCCAGGATCGGAGCTGAGGGGGGGGGAGGGGACAACGTTCCCTAACCCTTGAACTCCGGTTCGGGATGTTTTTTTTTTAACAACCTGCTTCATCCCCACCCATACCTTCCTCACATCCCTTTTCCTTACTTCACCATCTATCCTTGATTTTACGCCGTGTTCAAGGTGGAGCCGCCATGCCAAAGGACTGCCAGGCCACCAGGCGGGAGGGGTGGTCCTGAATGCTGGCACCTGGCTCTGCCAAGTCTGTAAGCACCTCTTGCAGTGCGGGCTACTGCGAGAGGTGATGAGCGATTGCTTCCTGTGAAAAAAATAGGGTAATCATGCCCATGTATGAACACCTAAAAACCCCCCAACCCTCAACTTCTCTTGTAACAACAATGGAGCCGCCCTCGGGTGGCTCCACAGTAAAAATGGAGGTCCCCCCCTGTGCTTGCATAGGGGACCCTCCATATTTCTTTAACCAGAGAGGAGGTTTACTCCTCTCGTACGCGTACAGGTGTATGGGACTTCCCCTCACCCCCTTCTCTGGAGGTGCTTTGGGGCACTTCCCTGCTTCCAGCGGCAGTCACTCCTTTTCTTTCCAAGGGGACTGCCAAGAAAGCCAGCAGGCAGCCAAGGGCCGCCTGCTCCCCATTAAAGCGGCTCAGTAGGGCAAACCCCCTTAGGAAAGAGAGGGAAGCCAGGCCCCTTCGGTCGCTTCCATCAAAAGACCTGCTTGGCAAGAATCTTAAACCTTGCCGGGGTCAAGGCCTGTGCCTCCCCACAAAAGACTGGTGAAGCTGCCAAGGGGACCTGTGATGTCCTGGGAGGGGATGGCCAACTGGAGGCCCCTCCTGTGATAGACATGGTCCTTGAGGAAACCCAGCGTCAGACGGTAGGGCCTTCCATGGGGGGGGAATCCGGGCTCGGTGCCAAACACCGAACCTGAATCCGCCCCTATGCAAGGTCCTCCTCAAACGGCTGGGGCCTCCGAAGCAGCACAACGAGGGGAGGGATCTCCTCTGACCGGTGCCCCTGCGACCACCAGGACCTTCTCCATTTCGGAGAAGGACCTGGCTGAGGCCGGTCCATCTGGCCTAGGGGCTTCTGTCGGCGGAGGAGAGAAGCGGGTTCATTCCCCGCCCTCCTCTCCTAAAAAGAAGAAAAAGACAAGAAAGACTAAGAAGACTCGGGGCTCCTCTCGATCCGCGGGGGCTGTGGGGACGGATGGGTCTGCTGCCACTTTGGCAAGCGACCAAGCCAAGATCGGGACATCCGGCCCCTCTGCCCCCCCTCCCGGGTACGGAGCTCCTGACCATGACAAAGACGAAAAGTGCACAGGGTGGAGCCTCGATGACATCGGGGCCCCTCATTCAGAGGTTACCTGGCGTTTTCGAGCCCGCTGGCTTCAAACGCTTCCTCGTTATTCGCTCCACTGATGGCAGCATGTGTTCTAAGGGCAACATGATCCATCAGAGGAGAGGATTAGCTAGTGCAATTGGTAGAGAGCCGAAGGTAACCCGTTTCTCGGACGGGAGCCTTCTGGCGAATGCGGCGAATCCCGCCGAGGCGGCCAAGATAAGTGCTCTTCGGACACTTCATGGCACCCCGGTGAGTGTGACGCCGCACTCTACTATGAACTTTGTGAAAGGAGTAGTTTATGCGAGGGAACTCGTTGACTACTCCATTGAGGACATCACCCTAGAGCTGGCCGACCATGGGGCGGTCAAGGTCGAACGTGTGATGAGAAAACACCCCGTAAGGGGCGCGGCGATTTGCCATCCTGGCCGCCGTGCTGACGGGATCCAGCGCTCCGTCCGGCCCCAGCTTAGCCTCTCTTCCTTCCTTCAGATAGCCCGATTTCTTCCCTACCTCGTCGCTTTTCATACAACCTCTCCCACAACTTTCTCTGGTCACCCTCTAATTTCACAGGGTAGATGCTGACCTTCTTCTCAAGCCAACCACCCCGGATCGGGGCTGGGGGGGGAGGGGACATTGTTCCCTAACCCCTGAGCTCCGGTTCGGGATGGGGTTTTTTTAACAACCTGCTTCATCCCCACCCATACCTTCCTCACATCCCTTTTCCTCTCCTCTTCAAAATCTATCTTTTTTACGCCGTGTCCAAGGTGGAGCCGCCATGCCGATGGACTGCCATGCCACCAGGCGGGAGGGGTGGTCCCGAATGGCGGCGCCGGGCTTGTAAGCACCTCTCGCAGTGCGGGCTACTGCGAGGGGTGATGAGCTATTGCGTCCCGTGGCAAAAATAGGGTCACCATGCCCATAGATGAACAACCAAAAAAAAACCCAAACCCCTTTAACTCCCCCTTGCTCATCGACGGAGCCGCCCTTGGGCAGCTCCACCGAAAAAATGGAGGTCCCCCCCCCTGTGCTTGCACAGGGGACCCTCCATATTTCTCTAACCGGAGAGGAGGCTTACTCCTCTCCTTCGCCTACGGGTGCAGGGGACTCCCCCTCACCCCCTTCTCTGGAGGTGCTTTCGGGCACCTCCCTTTTCCCAGCGGCAGTCCCATCTTTTCTTTTCAAGGGGACTGCCAAGAAAGCCAGCAGGCAGCCCTTAGCCAGCCGCTCCCCATCAAAGCGGCTCGGTAGGGCAAACCCCCTTAGGGGGGAGAGGGAAGCCAGGCCCCTTCGGTCGCTTCCCTCAAAAGACCTGCTGGCAAGAATATTAAACCTTGCCGGGGTCAAGGCCTGTGCCTCCCCATAAAAGACTGGCGACACTGCCAAGGGGACCTGCGATGTCCTGGGAGGGGATGGCCAACTGGAGGCCCCTCCTGTGATAGACATGGTCCTTGAGGAGACCCAGCCCCAGACGGTAGGGCCTTCCATGGGGGGGAATTCGGGCTCGGCGCCAAGCACCGAATCCGCCCCTATGCAAGGTCCTCCTCAAATGGCTGAGGGCTCCGAGGCAGTAGAAGGAGGGGAGGGATCTCCTCCGACAGGTGCCCCTACGACAACCAGGACCTTCTCCATTTCGGAGAGGGACCTGGCTGAGGCTGGTCCATCTGGCCTGGGGACTTCTGCCGGCGGAGGTGAAAAGCGGGTTCATTCCCCGCCCTCCACAACCGAAAAAGAAAAAGACAAAAAAGACTCGGGGCTCCTCTCCATCCGCGGGGGCTGCGGGGACGGATGGGTCTGCTGCCACTCTGGCAAGTGACCAAGCCAAGATCGGCACATCCGCCCCCTCTGCCCCCCCGGTTGCGGAGCCCCTGACAAAGAAGACTAATACCAAGAGTGCACAGGGCGGAGCCTCGATGACATCGGGGCCCCTGATTCAGAGGTTACCTGGCTTTTTCGAGCCCGCTGGCTTCAAACGCTTCCTCGTTATTCGCTCCACTGATGGCACCATGTTGTCCAAGGGCAACATGATCCATCAGAGGAGAGGATTAGCTAGTGCAATTGGTAGAGAGCCGAAGGTAACCCGTTTCTCGGACGGGAGCCTTCTGGCGAATGCGGCGAATCCCGCCGAGGCGGCTAAGATTAGTGCTCTTCGGACACTTCATGGCACCCCGGTGAGTGTGACGCCGCACTCTACCATGAACTTTGTGAAAGGAGTAGTTTATGCGAGGGAACTCGTTGACTATTCCATTGAGGACATCACCTTAGAGCTGGCCGACCATGGGGCGGTCAAGGTCGAACGTGTGATGAGAAAACAGGGAGGGGCCTCGAGACCCACCCCTACACTCTTCGTCACGTTCGACTGTGACAAGCTCCCTGAGTCGGTGCGTGCCGGTTGGTACCGCTACCGCGTGAAGGCATTCGTGCCACTTCCGCGGCGGTGCTATTACTGTCACCGCTTCGGCCATACGAATCGCTCATGTATACGTGCAAAGTCGGGGTCACTCGAAGTCTGTGTAAATTGCTCTAAGGTCGCACACGATAAGTCCAAATCGTGTGTGGCCAAGTGTGTCAATTGCGGAGAGCCGCACCCTGCTTCTTCGAAGCAATTTGGTGCATATCTCCTTGAGAAAGAAATCCTGGCCGTTCAGGCCCAGGATCGACTCTCATTCCGCGAGGCAAAGGACTTGGTCCTGGCGCGCCCGGCTCTGCCTGGGACGTCATATGCCTCAATAGTTAGAAAGGCACCCTCTGCTCCCGGCCCATCCAGGCCAACGAGCACGGTTGTTTCCGCGCCCATTCGGAGCCCTTCTGCGGGCTCTACCCAACCCGGGTGCTCCCCTGGTAAAGCTGGCGGCAAAAAGGGCTCATACCCTGCCCCGGCTAAAACCAGGGCTCCCCCCTCTTCCCCCAGCGTGACCGTTTCCCGTAAGGCGAAACGGCCACGCGCCTCCACCGAGTCGTTAGACTCACAGGAGGCAACACCCCTGAAGATGGTCGCTAGGCCATCTTCCGGGGTTCCTAAAGCTGCCCCCCGAAAGGAGGACAGCAACAAAGGAGCTTCGGCTTCTTCGCCCACGCCCCGAGGTGGAGCGAGTGGCTCGGAGACGGTGGTTCCTCGAAAAGAGGGTCCCCCGCCTCCGAAGCCGCAACGCCCGCCTAAGGTTTCGAGGCAGAGGGAGGAAAAAACTCGCATGGCGAGCCCAACCTCCCCCAATAAGTCCTCGAAGGCGACAGCGCCTTCAGCGCTTTGTCCGGCCAACAGCGCCCGGGGTTCTGCCCCCGGGAAGCGTACGGCCATTCCCGTGAGGGTCTTCTGATCGAGGAGGGCCCCCGCGTCTCCTCCGAGCTAGGCCTGGAGGGCATATTCCTTCAATGGAATTGCCGTGGACTCCGGGCCAACTGGGAGGAGCTGCGGAGGCTCGTCTCGTCCCGTTCCCCGTTAGCTATTTTTTTGCAGGAGACCATGCTAGGTGCGTACCCCCTCCCTGCCCTCCCGGGGTATAAGGGTCTTGCGACCCCACCACCGCGGGATGGCCGGGCTGGGGGATGCGCAGTTTACACCCGGCATGATGTCTCCGTTCTTCCTTTCTCTTTAGATACCTCCTTTCAGGCAGTGGCTGTGCAGCTCCACCTGGATAGGAGGTATACTATCATTTCTGCGTACATTCCACCGTCAGCTGACTTCGACGCGGGGGACATCCGCCGCGTCGTTGCACGGTTGCCGAGGCCCTATCTCTTGCTTGGAGATCTGAACGGCAGGCATCCTCTCTGGGGAGATTACTCCATAAATCCCAGGGGACAAGTCCTTGCCGATCTGATCGAAGAGCTTGAGATGGGTGTCCTAAACGTGGATGAGTTTACGCATCACTGTCCGAGAACCGCTTCATTTTCTTGCCTTGACCTATCTTTGTGCTCTTCGGATGCACAGCCTGATTTTGATTGGGGGGTGGTCGATGACCTCCATGGTAGTGATCACTTTCCCATTCAAATATCATTTTCAGGGCAACTGCCGCCTGAGAGACCACCTCGGTGGTGCTTGGCGCGGGCGCGGTGGCCTGCATTTCAGGAAATGACTGAATTCTCTATCTCAGTCGAGGAGTTTAGGTCGGTAGATGAGGCCGTTGAGTTCTTCTCCGGCAACCTCATCGCCGAGGGCCTGACTACTATTCCTAGGACGTCTGGCCGTTTTGCACGCCGACCACTCCCATGGTGGTCGGCCGAGTGTGAGACGGCCCTCAAACAGAAGCGTTATGCCTACATGCGCTAAAAGCGCCGCCCGAACGATTTCACTGTCGCTGAACTTCGTCGGGCTAGGGCTAGGTTCCGGTATATTTCGAAGCACGCCCGCCGCTCTTCTTGGCGGGCATACGTGTCTTCACTTAACGGGAAGACCCCTTTAGCTGAGGTGTGGAAGCGAGTCAAAAGGATTCGGGGCAAGTTCTCGCAGGACCCCCCTCCCGTTCTCCAGGAGAATGGAACCGCAATCTCGGACCCCGCGTCCGTGGCGGAATCCTTAGCGACCGCTTTTTCCGCATTCTCTAGCCGTGATGCTGCTCCGCCAGCATTCAATGCACGTCGTGATGTCGCGGAAGGCCGCCGGCTGGACTCTACCTCCAGAGGCGGAGAACCCTTCAACGACAAATTTACTGTGAGTGAGTTGCGTTCCGCTCTCGCTTCGTGCGCGGACGCCGCCCATGGTCCGGACGATGTCCCGTACGCCATGCTTCGACACCTGGGTGAGCGAGGAATGGCCTTTCTGTTAGATTTGTTTAACAGGATCTGGTTGGAAGGTCTTCTCCCAGACTCCTGGCGAATCGCTACTGTGCTCGCCTTTCGCAAACCGGGGAGAGATTACTCTACTCCGACCGGTTTCCGCCCAATCTCTCTAACCTCTTGCGTGTGCAAGTTGATGGATAAATTGGTAAATGTTAGATCAGCCTTTTTCCTGGACAGCGGAGGCCATCTGTCTTCCACACAGTGCGGCTTCCGCAAGTTCCACTCCACGTCGGATGCTCTTCTCCGACTGGAAAATGCCGTCTGCGAGGCTTTCCTTCGTAGACAGCACTACGCCACAGTGTTTTTCGATCTGGAGAAGGCCTATGATACCGCATGGAGATACAGTATCATGGAGACTCTCCACACGATGGGGGCGAGCGGACGCCTCCCAATGTTTATATCTGATGAATTTTTGCGAGATCGTCGATTCCGCGTACGGGTGGGGGAGCCCCCCTGCGGCCCAAAGGAGCAGGAAGTATCCTCAGTGTCACACTCTTTGCCCTGAGCATCAACGGCATCACCTCGGTGCTGCCGGAAGAGGTTCTCGCTACGCTCTACGTGGACGACCTTTCGATCTCTTTTGGCGCGGCCCAGATGCCAACTCTGGAGCGTCGACTCGCACAGGCATTGAACCGCGTCTCTCGCTATGCCGAAGCGCACAGGTTTCGGTTTTCTTTGGCCAAGACTAAGGTGGTGCACTTCTGCCGCCATCCACGGCTTCACCCCGACCCAGATTTGTTTCTTAATGGGGTGCGCCTGGATGTGGTTGAGTGGCACCGTTTCCTTGGTCTTGTATTCGACCGACGCCTCACCTGGGAGGCTCATATTCGCAGCCTTAGGGTCTCTTGTACCCGCGCCATGGACATTCTCCGTTCCGTGACGTTTAGCGCTTGGGGCCTTCCTTTTTTTATCGATCCTTGTTCGTTCGAAGCTTGACTGCGGATACGAGTTTTATGCATCCGAAGCTGCGCGTGTATTGCGGAAGGTGGACTCGATCCACCACACCGTCCTTTGCCTAGCGACCGGTGCCTTATGCACTTTCCCCATTGAGAGCCTACTAGTCGATGTTCGGGAGATGCGACTCGCTCTACGCCGCGCACAGTGCTTTATTCGGCTGTACGCGCGAGCCCGGCGCCTCCCTCAGTTGCCAACAGTTCTCACCGCATCCGCTGCTGATTTCGACAGTTTCTATGCCGCCGAGATACCGCAGGGCTCGCAAACCCCTTCGAGAGCTTGGTATTGCTCTCTGGCGGTGG
The DNA here is from genome assembly GCA_963969495.1 of Ceratothoa steindachneri. Lineage (NCBI taxonomy): Eukaryota > Metazoa > Arthropoda > Malacostraca > Isopoda > Cymothoidae > Ceratothoa > Ceratothoa steindachneri. Next base: position 156,879,122 of record OZ018330.1, read on the forward strand.
TCTACCTGGTTTTGCCCAGTACGCCACCCTGGAGGGTACCACCTTTGGCTATTTTTCGCCAAGTCTCTGCTCCAAAGCTTGTACAGGGCCGATAGTATTGCGTTCGACCTTTTTTGATGACTCTAAGTTCCAAGAGGGTGTCGGCTTCGATGCCGTATCCCTTCTGTTTGAAGTCAGCGGTGCTCTGCCAGGCGCTGCTTCTGCCTTCACAGACGAGCTGCTGGCAATACACCACTCGGTACGTTAGATTACGCGACGTGCCCGGTTCCGAGACCGGATTGTCATCTATAGCGACTCACAAAGCGCCCTGAGTCCCCTCAGTAAATTGGAATCTCCGCATCCCCTGGTTCGCGATATCCATGACGTCACGGTTTTGGCAAGTCGGGCGGATTTCGAGATTATCGTCTGCTGTGTTCTTGGATATGTACGAATTGCGGGGAATGAGGGCGCCAAATAGTCCGCGATGACTCGAGGACCGGACCAGCGTTTCGTTCTTCCCCATACCGACTAGGAATACAGGCTGCTTTGGCAAAGAAGATGGGAGACGGTCAAAGGGAACTTCAAGTTGGGTATCATTGCGCCGTGAATGTTCCCATGGAACTACCCCCTTATGTCGCGAATGCTCCAGGTTGCCTTTTGTCGTCTCCGAATTGGACACACCGTTATTAGATGGAGCGCTCGCCAGCGCCCTACTGTGAAGACTGCATTGTCCCCCAGACTGTTTGGCACATTCTTGTTGAATGTCCCAGGCTGGATGAATCTCCTTGCACGTTACCTGTCCCGGTACTAGGATGGGCGGGGTCGCTACCGCCTGTTCCGTTGTACTCGGGACGAGTTCTTGCACATTGACTGGTGGACTTATAGACTTTTAGGGGGAGGCCTGCCTTCTCCCCTTTATTTAACTAGTAGGGTTTTTTTTAGTAGGCCGCACCTTCCTGCGCCGGGGTAGGCGGACATCCCCCGGCGCCGGAGCTTGCTTCCTTCTTATTGCCTTTTTTCTGGTTTATTTTTATTGATGGTTTATTTATTTATTTATTTTTTGCATCCTCTTTTACAGATGCCTAATAAATATTAGGCCGTATTGAATACGGCGACTAATGCCCAAGTAGGCAGTCCTCAGATGAGCTCTTAAAATTAAAAAAAAAAATCGTTGCACAGTACAGTTGATAACGCCTCGTGCCCAGTTCGGAGACCGGATTGTCATATTTCACGTTATCCGTGACGCCACAGTTGCCTCTAGGCAGGCGGATGTCCAAATTGTTTTGCCTGGTTCTTGTCCATAACTTTATAGGTCATCGTTAGTAGTTGGAAATTTTTCGGGTTTCGCCCCTTACCTGGAGCTTATTACCCTTGGCTATTGCTTCGGTTTTCGCGCATGTTGGGATGCCTTTACTACGCGCCCTCCTTCCTTTGGGGTTTGCCTTTTCAGCAATTTACAAAGTGACTGTTTCTCTCCCTAAAAGAACTCATGCTGGAGCTCAGTTGAGAGCAGTCATTGCTCTCGCTTTCCTTATTCACTCCTTTCTTTTAAAAGCTGCTCTTTCAAACCTGCTTATCGATCCTTTCATTCGAACTCTGTGAGTGGGGTGTTTATGAACCTTCTCCTCCATGAGGTAAGAAGGCCGATAATTTTCTTTTTCTTTGTCAACATAAACTCCAGCTCCAATTTCAAACACTCATCAAACGCCTTTTACTACTTCTTAATTCTTCTATTCAAGTTTTAAACAACTAATTCAGATTACCGACTATCCTTTAACACCTCAGTTTGGTGGAATTTGTCTGAGAAAGCTAATAAATTTCTCGACTTAATTCACACCAGTGCGTTACGTTAATCTTGCTCCTTACATCGGGGCCCAAATATAACTTACGAATTTCTTGCATATAGTCTCTCTCCTAGCCTCACCCAAATGAACTTCGCTTCATTGAATTACCGTCACCTCCCGTTTACACCGTTGAATAAATACAGTAATCGGTTGTAAGCCACTAAATTGCTAAGCCAAGAAATAGATTGTTGGGTGAAATCCTTGGTGGAGTTTTTTTGTGAAACTTACAATCATTTCTCCTCTTGGGCAACACCCCCGAAGCCTTTCCTGATTTGGTAATTGAGCCTGCCCCTTTCCATACGCCCCCGGTGCTTCTCAGATGGCGAGGCTTCATTATTGGTTGTAGGAGCCTGAGGCTTGCTTGCAGAACACCTTTGGTGTCCTTGGCTCGCCTCTCGTGTCGTGTAATCACCTTTCGTCGTATCTCCTTTAAGGCTTTTGCATGGTTTGCCATAGGCGACGAGTGCTCATTGCGTGTTGGGGGGAGGGCAAACGGTTGTTTTGATAAAATATACCTCTTAGTAGCGTTACTGTCTGTGTGTGTGGGGGGGGGGGGGATTTAAGGAATGAATGGGCTGCTTTCTGATTAGACATCGTGGTCGCATGACCTACTTTTTGCTTGTCTTCTTCCCTAGAAGCGAAGCTGTAAAACGACGTAGGTTGTAATTGGGGCTGGAGGTGTTTTTTTTACTACATCTCCGTTATCTGCTTCAAAGTATTTTTTTTTTATTCGTGTATTCCTCGAGTTCCCACCACTCCCCTATTCGCATAATTTCACCCAAACAACGGTTGCACAGACAGGGCCTCAGTCTGTGGGCGAACCTTGTAAGAGGCGGTTGTTGTTACGCTCTCCTCTCAGCCCGCCCTGGTCCCCGTGACATTTATTCCTTTCAATTGAGTGGGCGCGGCCCTTGGTAGTTCTCTTCAGCCGCGACTGTGTGTGTGGTCCTCTAAGTGCCAAGTTTTCCCTAAGGGGCCCTGTTGGTGGAGTGGTGCGCTTATCGATTGGTGAGCCAAGACCTTCGTCTGGCGAGAACGGCCTGGCTAGAAGCTTTCTCCCTCCGGGTCTAAGTCGCTCCTACCCTCCTTCACAGCTTATATTTGCCCCATCCTGAGCCCTGGGAGACTGCCCCGGGATGTGCCGTTGTTGAATATGGTAGGCAGTCGTTGGGATCTGGGCGGCGTGCCTGTGCCAAGAGAGGGGGGGAACGCAGCTTGTTAGTGCCTCTGAGCTGTCGTTTTGCGCTCGCCGTCTCGTCTCCACAAACGGGCCCCCTCCATTGCCCCTTCAACAACGCCTCCACACCTACACCCCCCTCACTCTGGAGTCATGGAAATCAGATAGTACACCTTCAGAGGGGGGGCGACGGCACGCATCCGGTGCCAGGGTTGCTCTGGCTGTGTAATCTGGAGATCCCGGGTAGGGTCGAAGCAGGGCTCGTCTCTCCCGTTGGTCGGTGGGACGTTCGATGCCCGGCGCCGTTACCGGTCCGCCCTCAGACCGTGACGCCCTCCGGGTCGGGTCCCGGCGCTATGGGACATCCGGGACAGCTGTCCAGTGCCGCTCACATGACTCCCGCAAACACCCATCGACGCTCTCCACTTCGGCCGCAGGTGAGGGTCGGTGAGAAATGGCGTCGCCGACACGCCCTCCTGCAGGTGACATGTGCGTCGGGTGCCCTCTTGGCCCCGACGCCCGCGGGGGGAATGTCGTTATGTATTTTCCTCTGTCACAACTTTCTTTAGATCTCTCCTATGAAACTTTCTACCATAGATGCCCTCGTCGGTCTTCGCTTATGAATTTTGAGTAATAATAATGCAACCTTTTTCATAACACGGTTGTCTACATTTATTAATCCATGTCAATAGCTTCATCCCCCCCCCCCCTCTCTAATGTGCCAATGTGGCTCGCCTTTTTCTACAGGTGTACCATTGTTGTTAATCTCGGCAACGAAATATCTCGTGATAATCCCGAAAATGGTTAAAATGATTCTAGATTCGAGGAAAGTTTTAATAAAAGTAACCTTTTTGAATGTGGAAATAGTTGGGAATCGCATTGTTAATTTTGTACGGTGTCCGTATGTCGCCACGATGACATTTCACACATTTTATAAGAACAGGAGTCTGCAAAGTGCTAATCGATTGTCTATACGAGGCAGCTCCTGTTCCCACCTTATCTAAGTAAGTTGAAGAATATGAGGCGGTGCGGTACCTTATTACATCTCTTGATAAAATACACTCCACCACCGAGCATCCCCATCCATAAATCCATCCAATCTATTCTTAAATCTCTGCAGGGAAGACGCTTCTACCACATGACTACTGAGCCTATTCCATTCTACCACCCGATTTGTAAACCGATTTCTACCAATCTCTTTCCTAAACCTAAACTTGTCCACCTTAAACTTGAAACTAAAAAGCGTGTCCTCGTTCGCTTTTTACTTTCAAGTTCTAGTGCTGCTACGGTTACCATAGTAATGAGTAAGCACCTTCGCATTGCTTCGGGCGCGCCTGGGGCACCCTCCTCATCCACGCCTAGCTAGTAACTATCTCTAACAGTCCCCCACCCACACACACAAACTAGCAATTGGTTATTTTAACTTTCACCTTTCCTCAAACGGGGGTGAGGGTGATCCTGTGTACCACGAAGGCAAAAGTGGAGGTTTAATGTCCACTTGATGCAGTTTTTATGGCCGTTATCTCGGCCTATTGGCTACAGTCATTTACTTGGCGTGGATGAAGAGCGTCACCCAGCCGTGCCCTATGAGGTAAAGGGGGTACTCATTGCTATACTAACCGCATACCATCATTGCGTACATTGCATTTTACCTTACTAGTGCTACTACTAATTAATAATAATGATGATCTTCACCATGTAGAGAGGATCTTTTACACCGATGAATTTCTACTCCGGTTTCGGCCTCTTGGCCTACTAATGGACGATGGGCGTCGTCTGTTGCCCTCCCTGCGTCCCCAACCCGAGGATTGTTTTTTTTTGTGAGTGAGAACTACCGGGGTTTTGAGAAGTCCTTTAAAAAAAATAAGGTAGGGGAAGAGGCAATTTATGAAACGTACAATAGGGAGCAGTGCCCCCCTCTCCCCGTTTTTTTTTTATTTAAAGCTAAAACCAAAAGGAGCATCTAACAAGTTGCAAGGAGATATCTGTAAATAAATCGGTGAAATGTGTGGAAGATTAATGCAGGTCATGATCTCGTCGATTTTCGCTTTTAAAAAAATAACCCATGCCATACCCCAGAGCTTCGAACCGAGTCGGATATAATTTTAGCACGTTTAACGCCCTCTTTTCCCCTTTATTGTGTCAAAACAGGCGGGGGATTTAAGAGGTGCACTGACTTCAGGGGGGCGTGTAGGTCCTCCAGGTTTTAGTTGTAGCATAGGCATTCCCCCCCCCCCCCTCCTTCCATCCGCCTGTCCGAGCCAGTCACGGGGCACTCGATCACTTGCTCCGAACTCAATGAAGAACGATGCATTTCTGCCGTTCTCCTGCCATGTGCGAATGGCTTGCCCACGTTGAAATTTGGCTTGTTCCAATGACATAGAGACAGACCCCTCCCCCTAGCCCCCCACGTCCTAATATCATGGTGCAACCCCCGCACCCCACAATGAACGGGTAATGATTTTCAGGAGAAATGGTCGCCGTTTTATTTTGATGTCTATTGACTTCCATCCTTTAATTGGAGGGGGGGGGGGGTTAGTTGAGAATTCCCCCACTTGCGGGTGTCATATGTAAGGACCGGCACCGTGCTGCACCTGTCATCTGAAGGATTACGCGTCATCCTGACCTCTAACGCTAGTCGGTGTATCTGCGGTTATAATATTATCATCCACATGTTTTCACTTCCATATTCAGCACTTTTCCAAATCTCTCCTTACATTTTTTTTACTGCGCGAAATGTCATCGTTGGTTTTCACTTAGTTTAACTAACGCCCTCGAAATTCATGAACGTCTCATGGATACCCCCCCCCCCCTCACACACACACACACACACACACTTCCCGACTTAAACAACAAGGTTCACTGAGAGCACAATCCTGACCTCAATAAGCCAAGCCACTCACATGTTGAGAGATTGTCTTCAAACAAAAACTAACGAGGGCACCCCGACAGTGTTTGAGATGGGAGATCTGTGTGTAGAGTTAGGGGGTGAAATGGAGTAAAAATGTTTGGATCACAGCTGAAGATCCTGAGGAAAGGAGGGCACGCAAGCACGCAACTTAGTTTGTTGAGGCTGGGATGGCTTTAAACGAAAAATAAGAGCCCTTTATTATCACCGATTACCATTGAAGACGTGGTCACCCCGTAAGGGGCGCGGCGATTTGCCGGGCTGATGGGACTCAGCGCCCCGTCCGGCCCCAGCTTAGCCTCTTCTCGTTCCTTCAGACAGCCTGTGTTTCTCCCCTACTTCCTCACTTCCCCTAAAACTTCTCCCACAACATTCCCTCGTCGGCCTCTATTTTCACAGGGTAGATGCCGACCTTCTCAGCCAACTATCCCGGATCGGGGCTGAGGGGGGAGTGGACAATGTCCCCTAACCCCTGAGCTCTGGTTTGGGATGGTGGATTTTTAACAATCTGCTTCATCTACACCTATACCTTTCTCACTTCACACTCTATCCTTTTTACTCCGTGCTCAATGTGGAGCCGCCATGCCGAAGGGCTGCCAGGTCACCAGGCGGGAGAGGTGGCCTCAAATGGCGGCACCTGGCTCTGCCAGCCCCGTTCGCACCCCTTGCAGAGCGGGCTACTGCGAGGGGTGATTAGCGTCTGCATCTCGAAAACTTCGCGCACGTTACCTGTCCCGGTACCGGGATGGGCGGGGTCGCTACCGCCTGTCTTTTGTAATCGGGACGAGTGCGTGCACATTGACTGGTGGACTTGTTGACTCTTGGAGGGAGGCCGACCTTCTCCCTTTCATTTAACTAGGTTTAGTTGTTGTTTTTGTTATTGTTATTTCTTTTTATTGTTCTCTTTAATTTTTTTTTAAAGTAGCCTAGAACTAGGCTGTTTACGGCGACTTATGCCTAAGTGGGCAGTCGCCAGATAGCCTCTTAAAAAAAATGCATCCCGAAAAAATGTAGGGTCACCATGCCCAATGACAAAACCAACAGTCTTCCCTCAATTTCCCCTCGTCCACCGTCGAAGCCGCCGTCGGGCAGCGCTACTGAAAAAATGGAGCTCCACCCCAATCCCCTATGCTTTCACAGGGAAACCTCCAAAATTCCTTGACGAGAGAGGAGGCTTACTCCTCTCCTTTGCCTATGGGTGTAGGGGACTCCCCCTTACCCACTTGTCTGGAGGTGCCCTCGGGTGCCGCGGTCTTCGCAACGGCAGTCTCCCCTTTACTTTCCAATGGGACTGCCAAGAAAGCCAGCAGGCAGCCCATAACAGAACGCTCTCCATTGAAGCTGCACCGTAGGGCAAACCCCCTTAGGGGAGAGAGGGAAGACAGGGCCCATCGGCCGCTTCCCGCCAGAGACCTTCTGGCTCGCGTACTAACTTTAGCGGGGGTCAAGGCCTGTGCCTCCCCATACTCGAGTCGTGACACCGATGTTAATGGGACCTGTGATGTCCTAGGGGGGAGGGGGGCACATGGAGCCCCCCCCACCGAGATAGACATGGTCCTTGAAGCAACTCAGCCTCAGACAATAGGGTCATCGATGGGGGTGAATCCGGGCTCGGCGCCAAGCACCGAACCCGAGTCCGTCCCTATGCAAGGTCCTACTCAAACGGCTCGGGTCTCGAAGGCAGTACAAGGAGGGGAGTGATCTCCTCCTCCGGCCGGTGCCCCTGCGACCGCCAGGGCCTTATCCATCTCGGGGAAGGACCTTGCTGAGGCCTGGGAGCTCCTGCCGGCGGAGTGGAAAACGGGTTCATTCCCCGCCCTCCTCTCCAAAAAAGAAAAGAGAAAAAAAACGGGGGGGGGGGGGGGCTCCTCTCCATCCGCGGCCCATCATTCAGAGACTACCCGGCATTTTCGAGCCCGCTGGCTTCAAGCGCTTCTTGGTTATCCGCTCCACTGATGGCAGCATGTTGGCTAAGGGCAACATGATCCGTCAGAGGAGAGCTCTAGCTAGTGTGATTGGTAAAGAGCCAAAGGTTACCCGTTTCTCGGACGGGGGAGCCTTATGGCGAATGCTCGAAACCCTACGAGGTGGCCATGATTATTGCCCTTCGGACAATTGATGGCACGCCCGTGAGTGTGACGCTGCACTCTACCATGAACTTCGTGAAAGGAGTAGTTTATGCAAGGGAACTCGTCGAGTACTCCATGGACCTCATCACCTTAGAGCTGGCTGATCATTGGGCGGTCAATGTCGAACGTGTGATGAGAAAACAGGGAGGGGCCTCGAGACTCACCCCTACACACTTCGTCATGTTCGACTGTGACAAGCTCCCTGAGTCGGTGCGTGCCGGTTGGTTTCGCTACCGCCTGTAGGCATCCGTGCCACTGCCGCGGAGGTGTTATTACTGCCACCACTTCGGCCATACTAATCGCTCCTGTCGACGTGTAAAGTCGGGATTACCCGAAATTTGCTCCAAGGCCGCACATGATAAGTCCAAATAGTGTGTGGCAAAGTGTGCCAATTGCGGAGAACAGCACCCCGCTTCTTCGAAGCAATGTGGGGCGTATCTTCTTAAGAAGGAATTGTGGCCGTTCAGGCTCAGGATCGTCTCTCATTTCGCTAGGCTTAGGACTTGGTCCTAGCGCGCCCGGCGTTGCCTGAGACGTCATATGTGTCAATGTTGAGAAAAACACCCTTGTTTCCGCGCCTATTCGGAACCCTTCTTCGTTTTCTACCCAGGCTAGCGCTCCCCTGGTAAAGCTGGAGGCACAAAGGGTCCACACCTAGCCCCAGCTAAAACCAAGCCCCCCCCCCCCTTCCCCTATCGTGACAGTTTACCTTAGGCGAAACGGGCACGCGAGATTCCACTGAGTCGTTAGACTCACATGCGAACGCACCCCTGAAATTGGTCGCCAGGCCATCATCCGGGGTTCCTAAATCTGCCCCTCGAAAAGAGGACAGCGTTAATGAGCTTCGCACACGACCAGTGGTGTGCTGGGTGGCTCAGAGACCGTGGATCCTCGAAAAGAGGGGCCCCCGCCTCCGAAGCCAGCCCGCCCGCCTAAGGTTTCGAGGCGGAGGGAGGAAAACCCTCGATTGGCGAGCACAACCTCGCTTAATAAGTCGTCGAAGGCGACAGCGCCCGGGGTTCTCCTTCCGGGAAGTGTACGGCTATTCCCGTCAGGGTCTTCTCTTCGCAGAGGGCCCCCACATCTCCGAGCTAGGCATGGCGCGCATATTCCTTCAATGAAATTGCCGCGGGCTCCGGGCCAACTGGGAAGAGTTGCAGAGGCTCATTTCCTCCCGCTCCCCGTTAGATATCTTTTTGCAGGAGACCATGCTGAGCGTATGCCTCCTGCTCACCCTCCCGGGGTATAAGGGTTTTGCGACCCAACCACCACGGGATGGGGGCCGTGCGGGAGGATGTGCGATTTACACCCGGCATGATGTCTCTATTCTTCTCTTCGATTTAGATCCCTCCTTTCAGGCAGTAGCTGTGCAGCCGCACCTTAATAGGAGGTATACTGTTATTTCTGCGTACATTCCACCGTCAGCCACCTGCGCCGCATCTTAGCACGGTGGCCGAGGCCCTTCCTCTTTCTTGGAGATCTAAACGGTAGACACCCCCTCTGGAGAGACTACTGTATTAATCGCCGGGGTCAACTCATTACCGAGCTTGAGATGGGTCTCCTAAATGTGGACGAGTTTACTCATCACTGCCCGAGAACCGCTGCATTTTTCTGCATCGACCATATCTTTGTGCTCTCTGGATATACAGCCTGATTTTGATTGGGGGGTGGTCGATGACCTCCATGGTAGTGATCACTTTCCATTTCAAATATCATTTTCTTGGCTGCTGCCGCCCGAGAGCCCGCCCCGGTGGTGCTTGGCGTGGGCGCGGTCGTTTGCATTTCAAGAAATGACTGAATTCTCTATCTCAGTCGAGGAGTTTAGGTCGGTAGATGAGGCCGTTGAGTTCTTCTCCGGCAACCTCATCGCCGTGGGCCTAACTACGATTCCTATAAGGTTGGTAGTTTTGCACGCCCACCAATCCTGTGGTGGTTAGTCGATTGTGAGACAGCCCTCAAGCAGAAGCGTTATGCCTACATGCGCTATAAACGCCCCCCGAACGATTTCACTGTCGGGGAATTTAGTATGGCTGGGCTAGGTTTCGGTATATGTCGAAGCACGCTTGACGCTCTTCTTGGTAGGCATATGTATCCTCACTTAACGAGAAGAGCCCTCTAGCAGAGGTGTGGAAGCGAGTCAAAAAGATTCGAAGCAAGTTCTCACAGGACCCGCCTTCCTTTCTTCAGGAGAATGGGACCGCAATCTCGGACCCCGCGTCCGTGGCGGAATCCTTCGCTAACGCATTCTCCTGCCTGGATGCTACTCCGCCAGCATTCAATGCACGTGGGGTTGTCGCGGAAGGCTGCCGGCAGGACTTTACCTACAGACAGAGTCGAAGAACCCTTCAACAAGTTTACTCTGAGTGAGTTGCATTCCGCTCTTGCTTCGTGCGCTGACATCGTTTATGGTCGGGAGGGTTTCCACCCCGATTCCTGGCGACCACTAGTGTGCTTGCCTTTCGCAAACCGGGGAGATATCACTCTACTCCAGCTGGTTTCCGCCCAATCGCTCTAACATCTTGTCTCTGCAAGTTGATGGAGAAATTGGTAAATATTAGATTAGCGTTTTTGTCTGGACAACGGAAGCCATCTGTCTTCTGCATAGTGAGGCTTCCGCAAGTTCCACTCGACGTCGGATGCTCTGCTCCGACTGGAAAATGCCGTCTGCGAGGCCTTCCTTCGTAGACAGGCTCTACGCCACGGTGTTTTTTCGATCTGGATAATGCCTATAATACCTCATGGCGATACGGCATCATGGAGACTCTCCACACGATGGGCGCCAGGGGACGCCTTCCATTCTTTATATCTGAATTTTTACGAGATCGTTAATTCCGCGTACGTGTGGGGGGAGCCCTCTCCGACCCAAAGGAGCAGGAAGAGGGTGTCCCGCAGGGAAGTGTCCTCAGTTCACACTCTTTGCCCTGAGCATCAACGGCATCACCTCGGTGCTGCCGGAAGATGTTCTCGCTACGCTCTACTTTGACGACCTTTCGCTATCTTTTGACGAGGCCTAGATGCCAACTCTGGACCGTCGACTCCAACAGGCATTGAACCGCGTCTCTCGCTATGCCGAAGCGCACAGGTTTCGGTTTCCTTGGCCAAGACTCAGGTGGTGCACTTCTGCCGTCATCCACGGCCCCACCCCGAACAGACTTGTTTCTTAATGGGGTACGCCTGGAAGTGGTTGAATAGCACCGTTTCTTTGGTCTTGTATTTGACCGACGCCTCACCTGAGAGGCTCATATTCACAGCCTTAGCTTCTCTTGTGCCCGCGCCATGGATATTCTCCGCTTCCGTGACGTTCAGCGCTTGGGGCGCTGATAGAGCTACTGCCTTACTTTCTATCGATCCTTTGTTCGTCCGAAGCTCGTTTACCGATGCGAGTTTTATGCATCCGCAGCTGAGCGTTTTGTTACGGAAGGTGGACTCGATCCACCACACCGGCCTATGCCTTGCGACCGGTGTATTCCGCACTTTCCCCTTTGAGAGCCGTTGGTCGATGCTGGAGAGATGCCACAAGCTCTACGCTGTGTACAGTGCATCACTCGCCTATACGCGTGAGCCCGGCGCCTTCCCCAGTCGCCAACAGCTCTCACGATGCCTCTGCCACCGAGAGACTCCAGTCATACCATAAGCACTTTGGGTTTAGGTTAGGAAACTCCTTCTAGATCTAGGTATGTCTCTCGGGCAGGTGGCGCCTCTGGTTCTTCCCAGGACGCCACCCTAGGGTACCACCTTTGGCTATTTGCCGCCACGCCTCTGCTCCCAAAGATACTCCACTGCCGAAAATATTGCATTCGACCTTTTTGGATGGCTCCAAGTTCCAACAGGGGGTCGGCTTCGACGCCGTATCCCCTCTGCTTGAAGTCAGCAGCGCTCTGCCAGGCGCTGCGTCTGTCTTGACGGCTGAGCTGGTGGCAATACACCACTCTTTACGTGAGATTACGCGACGTTACCGGTTTATGAATTATAGCGACTCACCAAGTGCTCTGAGTGTTCTCGGGGCACTGGAATCTCCGTATCCCCTGGTTCGCGATATCCGTGACGCCACAGTTTTTTCAAGTCAGGTGGATGTCGAGATTATCTTCTGCTGGGTTCCTGGACATGTCGGAATTGCGGGGAATGAGCCTGCAAAGGAGTCCGCGATGACTCGGCGACCGGACTAGGGTTTCGCTCTTCCTCATACCGACTACATGGCAGGAATACGGGCAGCTCTCCGGGCTGCTTGGCAAAAAAGATGGGAGACTGTCGAAGGGAACTTAAAGTTGCGTGCCATTGCGCCGTGACTGTTCCCATGGACCTACCCCCCAATGCCACGAAGGCTACAGGTTGCTTTCTGTCGTCTCCGAATTGGACACGCTCCTGGGACTCACGTCTATTTGATGGAGCGCTCGCCAGCGGCCTACTGTGAAGACCGCGTTGTCCCCTAGACTGTTCCTCACATTATTGTTGAATGTCCCAGTCTGGGCGATCTCCGTCCACGTTGCCTTTCGCGGTACGGGTGGGCGGGGTCGCTACCGCCTGTCCCCTGAACTCGGGACGAGTTTGTGCACATTAACTGGTGGACTGATATACTTTTGGGGGGGAAGCCTTCCTTCTCCCCTTTATTCAACTATTTGGGTTTTTTGTTATTTTAGTGTGTCGCACGTTCCTGCACGTGGGCGTGGCGGACCTCTCCCCAACGCCGGAGTTTGCTTCCTGCTTGTTGCCTTTTTCCTTTTTTTTTCATCCTATTTTAAAGTAGCCTCGTACTAGGCAATGTCCAATGCGGCGACTAATACCCAAGTATGCAGTCGTCAGATGAGCTCTTAAAATTAAAAAAAAAATAAATTAAGAAGTGGTTAAGATTTATGACCCTCCTCTCACTGTTCTTTTAATGCAGCTAACGCGTTTTTAATGTTTTTTTTTATGATGTTTATCGAACGAATTGCGTAAACAAGTGTTGCTTATAAAGTTCATCCGCTTTGTGGGATTTGTTTTTCATGTACACCCGCACACTGATTTCCGGATTCGCTATCAGCACTCGTTTACTACCTGTGGTAACATTCTTTTGATATAGATACGCGACATATTAAATGCCTCGTGGTAAAGATAATCAAGATTTTCTATTCCAGTTTGGCTAGTCGGGTCGTTGGTTGAAACAGGATAATGGTAACTTATTCGGGGAGTTTCGAAAGGTTCTGGGTCTCTTTCCCCCCCCCCCCATTTTATTCTGAAGGGCGAGTTAAAATATCTAGAAACTGGTCTCTGGTTAAGTTCACCCACCAACATAAGCTTCCATTGCCATTTTCCCCAACTAGAGTAATCCCAATTGTTTTTTCTAAGTAGTTAGAAAAATAGTATTTAAGAATCACGCCGAATGACAAAAAATAGGGAAATATTGGAGGGATATTGCTTACTCGAAGCAAAGGTGAACGATGGCGCGAAAGTATAGCTCAAGAGATGTGTGAGGTGGGGCTCATGGTGTGCTTTTAGAGGAGGTGTAGCTTCGGTGGCCAGGGATCGTAGCAGCCAACCTCCCTGTCGCTTCACTATACGAGGCCAGCAGGCAGGTGTTTGCTTCACTTCTCGAACGAGAAAGGGAAGCAAGTAGTGCTTCTCGCATAAGCCAAGGCGAGATAACTTCTATGGGCACATCATTTAGGATGTGTGTGACGGCAGCTAAGTCGCACCAATTCAATGGAGACAGTGAAATGAATGGTGTCGCCGGGTGGGAGAAGTCCCATGATATAATTTTGACCTGATGGTGAACAAAGGAAGTTTAAGTCAAAGCTTTTTCAATGTGAAGATAAAGTCACAAGGAACTAACTACGCGCCGTCCAATCGTGAACTGCTTGGGCATCGCAGGGCCTACACATGAGCGCGCGATCTCAGCCTCGAGACAATGCGGTTGGTTGATTCTGGCGGTCATTTAAACAAAAATGATGACATACACTATACTTTCTTCGTTTCATTTATCTTAACCTCACAATTTTATCTATTAGTATTTTATGGTGAAGATTCCTCTCGTTGGTTTTCGGAATTATCCAATTTATTTTTTCTCGGATCTTTATATGCACGTTTCTTTATAGTCATTCCGTGAGTTCGTTTGAATATGCCCCCATCCCCTTTCATTTTCTTTATTGACCTAGGTACTTGTATATCCTCCTCATGTGAAGGAACCTAGTTAGAAGACGCGATAAAACCCCTGATTATTTTTCGACATCCTTTGCAGTGGTTCTGATTACATTTCACTATAGGTCCCCCATATTCGCCTTAGAAAAGCTAATCTATAGTTAAAAGTCAGATGAAGCGGGCAAATGGAAAGTCCTGGCCACGCTACACAATGCTCGTGATGACCCTCTCGCTTCAAGCTGACTTTGAAAACTGATACATGGTGATAGCGAACTAGTGCTGCCATACTTACCTCGCTCATACCGTAATGGCATTCACACTTTCATCAACATAGACTTTCTCCGAAATTCATTTTTTAACGTTGATTTCGTCTATGTGAACCCCTCTCGTAAATATATGCTCAATATTGTCGCATGTAGCCTTTGTATTCAGCTTGAATTAGGGTCTAGTGATATATTAGTTGATATGGGGCATATTATGCCGAGAATGCTACCGCCAGCCACTCCAGGGAATTGTATGTCGCTTCGAAACGTTTCACTTCGCATGAACTAACGCCATCATAAATATAAACGGGTTCTCTGCCCCGCATCAGTAATGTCACTGATGCGTTCTGTCGGCCTCTGTGCGAGCATTTTCGATGACTGCAATTCCCGCCGTGGTTATTTGTTAGTGGGTTGCTCTCAGGAGGACTAGAACTCAGAACACTCGTCCACTTAATCGCGTTGTCGCACTGTACCCCAATCAACCCAACACGCTGTATCTTGCGCGCAATTTCAAGTAAAGTTGTTGCGAACTTAAATTCCGCTGGGAATGTTAGATTAAGGTAGTCAACTTCAGAAAACCATTTGAGGCCAGATGTGTCGTGACATAACAAGTGAATTATTATATTCTGCGAATCTACTTTAAAGGTGACTTAAACGAAGGTAAGTAAGTCTCAAACATTCTGTTAAGAAATTGTAAAATAAATTCTTATTCAATTTAATAAGTGGTTTTAAATCATTTAATTATATTGTCAAACATAACTATTTCTTTAATAAAATTACTTAACAAATAGTCTCCCATGTAATTTACAGAAGCCATTGAAGTAAATAAAAATTTGTAAGGCTAACTATGATATGTACCTATGTATTTTAGCAGTTGAATAACGTTTATCCCATAAAAAATGAAGCAATTTGGTTCTGAAATTTATTGATATTTGTGGGATAGTTATAAAGAATAAAAGCGCATCGAATGGAGGCCCCTACATAACCCCCCATAACAAAAATTAATCCATTATTTTTTTCTGAAATTAATTCAACATATCAACTGAGGTGTTAATGACTTTTTGATAGTTTTGTGACATTGGAACTAACTAGCAATTTATTTTTTTAGGAAACCCCAAAATGACAACAAAACGCAGGAAGCTTCGTTAATGTTGAGTGTCGAGTTTTTCCTAACACATGGAGAGAAAAGTACTTTTTTTATTCAACGCTTCGGTAATCCCATTTGCCTTATTTGCCATGAAGTGTTACCGTAAATAAGGAGTTCAACATCAAAGAGGCACTATGAAACTAAACCCCAAGTTCAGTGAATTTATTGGGCAAACGAGGAAAGACGAAGTTCATAAACTTAGTGAGTTTAGAAAAACACAGTTCGATATTCCAAAAACTAAACATGGAATCAGAAAAAAAAGGTACACGTGCAAGCTACGAAGTGTCGAAATTGATAGCAGAAAACATGAAACCTTTCACTGACGGAATTCGTGAATAAATTCTTGTTTGCTGTATAGACATCTTATGTCCCAAGACAAAAACTTTATTTTCGAATGGCTGTCTCTCTGCAAGAACAGTTATACGACAAATAGAAGAAATGTCAGCGGTTCTGAATATTATTAAAAAAACTCATTGCAACAATTTAAAGTTCTCAATAGCACTCGATGAGAGCACCGATTCAACCGAGATGGCACAAGTTGTACTGTTTGTGCGGGGAGTAAGCAAAACTTTCGACATTTTTGAAGAATTTGTTCAACTGGTACCTTTAAAAGGCACTACTACAGGAGCAGACATTCCTGAAGCACTGCTCCAGTGTATTACAAACATGAATCTGGACCTATTAAAGCTAGTATCAGTAATAACCGCTGGAGCTCCGGCTATGGTTTTTCAAAGTAAAGATGCCGTGGATCTGCTTCAGAAACACGCAGAATGTCTCGGAAGTAAACACAATGTCATCAAAAGTGCACTGCATAATCCACCAAGAAGCAGTGTGCGCTAAGAAATCAAATTTGAAGGACGTGATGGACCTAGTGGTGAGAGCAGTAAACGTGATTTTGTCCAGGGGATTAAACCACCGACAGTTTCGACAAATTTTAACAGAAGCAGAGAATCAATATAAGGATTTGGTTTACTTCTGCGACATTCGCTGGCTGAGTCGAGGCGCTATGCTGGAAAGAGTAAATGCACTGCGGGAAGATATAGCTGGATTCCTTGAGAGCAAAAACACGAATGTCACATAATTTCGCGATCCCAAATGGCTTTCAAGACTGGCATTTCTAGTAGATTTAATATCCCATTTACACCGCTTGAATTTGCAGCTTCAGGGAAAGACCAATTAATTCATGCATGTCGCTCTTGGGACACGCAAACGTATTTGAAACAAAACTACGATTGTGTGGATGTCAGCTGGAGAAATAATATTATGCTTATTTCCCCACAGTCCAGGAGACTAAACCTAAACATGGCAACATATTTGTGACTGTGATACGTGATTAAAGAATGGAATTTTTCCTTTCGGTTCGCTGTCATGCGATTTTAAACTGTTCGCTACTCCGTTTGATGTGGAAGTGGACAACGTACCAGACGAACTTTAAGTGGAATGCAATTAACTTTTAAAATCAAAATTTGACACAAAGGATGTATCTCTAGAGGGATTTTTATAAGAAATATCTTTTTGAACCCAGGCTGTATACCAACTTGACTGGCCATGAGATGAAAATGGCATCAGTGTTCGGTAGCACATATTCGTGTGAGCAATTATTTTCCAAAGTAAAATACACCAAAAGTAAGCTAACAACACGAATCACGGATGACCATTTAGCAAACGTACTGCTTCTGGCTTCAAACTCCTTATCAACTGATGTTGAAAAACTTTCGAGCCAAAAACAACATCAAGCATCACACTGATTGTGTCCCTTATAAATATTAATAGTTCAATGTAAAATTTATAATGTATGCTAACTAAAATAAACATAATCGATCTTATTTATATTTTCACGTTTTACTATTATCATCATTTATTTATTATTAGGTACTGAATATAACACACATAATTATAAGTTTAAATTTTATAACGTAAATTATGAATGTGACCCTACATCACTTCATAGATCTTGCTTCTGGCCCGTAAGCTGAAAAAGGGTCCCAACCCCTGCTCTAGGACTATTGCCTCAACACTTTTTTCTACCGGCACTTGGTACCAAGAGGAACTGTTTTCATCTAGCCATATTGCAAATTAGGGGACACCCCGTCACTGGGTTGAATTGAACTCTTTGACGGGGCCCTGGGAAGTTGTTTGTGTGCTTCCTCCTATCTTCCCTTCAGCATTCCTTTTTCTCTACGACTATCCCCTCAATCCTCTGTCTAGGCTTAAGGACCTGACCAGATACCTCACCGTGTCAGAAGAGGCTTTGGAACCTCTAGAAATATCTTATAGGGCCAATTCCCCGTGTCGCGGGCCGTTTTGCCACCAACGGGCGGGAAGTTTAGCACTAATGGTGTCACGCGGGATCAACCGGCACCGGGGTTGGCGTCTTTGAGCCTACCGGCTTAAAACTTTTCCTTGTCTGAAGAACACAGGTTCCATTATTAGCCGAGGGCCTACCCGCGTTCCTTAGTAGGTAACCAAAAGCATCTTGTTTCTCATACGGGACACTTGGTCTATGTGGCCAACCGTAGCCATAGTGCCAAACTGAATGTTCTCTTAACATTCCATGGCACATTTGTACGGGTGTACACATACCCTACCATGAACTTTGTGAATGAGTAGTTTATTTGAGGGAACTGGTTCTCAATTGTGGATATTACTCAGAGTTTGCTAATCCAAAGAGAATGTTTACTTTCGACCTAGATATGCTATGAGTTGGTGTGTTTACTGCATGAAAGCCTTCTTGCCGTTCTCGCGGCGGAGTTATCATTGCTGTCGTTTCGGCCTCGAATATATCCTGTCGAGGTGCTAATTCTGCTAAACACAAAATCTGCGTAAACTATTTAAGGACTAACGTAAAGTGTGTGAATTGTCTGACGGCCACGTTCTGACGTCGCCCCTTTCCATGGATAACAAGAATGTGCACTTCACTTTTACTCAAATGAAGAACACGCTCAATCTTTATTCTTATTTAAAGTATATGTTCATAATTGCAGTGCAATAATTAACAGTTCATTTTTCATGCTGCTAATCTATTTTGCTGTAAATAATGATAGGAACTTTTATGAGACATTTCAAGGTCTGTCTACCTACTAAGGAAAAGGCCGACAGCGTTGTCTTCATGGCACGCTTCAAGGTACCAGTTCTTGTCATAGTTGAGTTTGAGAAAATTGTCCGAGCGTCATTCAGTAATGAGAATCATGGATGTCTGAGTTCTACCAAACGAGGCTTGGGAGGAGTCATTTGCGTGGCATTAGCTTAAAAGTGAAGTGAGAGACCAAGGCGGTTCGTAAGAAGAGATACGAAACAGGGGTGGACTAAGAACCTTCCCTTGCGGAACACCATCCACATCACCCACCCACTTCTGCAGGTCGATGCTTATCATTCCCGATATAAATAAACTTATTACGAGACTATAGATATGGGCGGTTTCAGAGATACCATAGAATTACAATGGAGACAATGATGGACTCAAATGTTGCCGAAAGATCAAGAAGCAACGGAATTAGTCCCACGACGAAGGTGGTCGGTCATTCACACGAAGTAGCGACGAAGGCGGTCGGACATTCACACGTAGCAGAGGTGAAAGCGGTCGGTCCGTCAGTCGCACGTAGTAGCGGCAAAGACGGTCGGTTAGGTCAGCCACATGTAGCAGCGCTGCTTCAGTGCTATCACCTACCTTAAACCCAGAGTGCAAGATTTCAATTTTGGAGGACGTGCTATCTAGAAGCCCAGCTGACGCCAGCCTTTCAAGGTCTTTTGAGAGGAACTGCAGGAATTGGGCAGTAGCTTTGCCAGGTCGTTGGGGTTAAGGATAAAGCGACACAGCAGTATGTTGAAATATGTATAACGGAGAAATTAATGACAACTAAATGATCCTTTTCATTAAGCATTTAATAACATGGTTCTAGAAACCTTTGGATGCGAGGTCAGGTCACCTTTCCAGTTGTAAGAAGAGCTGAAAATAAGTGAAATTAAACTAAAACTATACCAACTGAAGAATGGGCACTTCAGGTTTACCCAGGCGGTTGTGCCCTTATCGGTGGAGGCCAGAAGAGTCCAAATATTTTTTTTTAATAAAAATCAGTTTCATTCAACTGAAAAATGGGTTCATTTCATGGTTT
This sequence comes from Ceratothoa steindachneri, assembly GCA_963969495.1. Lineage (NCBI taxonomy): Eukaryota > Metazoa > Arthropoda > Malacostraca > Isopoda > Cymothoidae > Ceratothoa > Ceratothoa steindachneri. Next base: position 156,898,795 of record OZ018330.1, read on the forward strand.
TGAGCCCCGCATTCTCTATTCTATCCCACATCCAATAAAGCTGGTTTTTATGCTCATGGATGCTTTTAGATCTATTAAGACTTCTATTTCCTTCCAACTTAATTTTATATTAATTTCCTTTGACGTTACTACTCATTCTTACTTTTTTGTTCAACTTTAAAAAAAAAATCATTAACTGTTTAATCTCTTCTTTTTTTTCATTTTCATCCGCAAAAGTTTTTGTCTCTGACCATGGAACTGACTTGGCAACTTCGTTAGCATTCATTGCACTTCTGGAATACGAGCTTGTAGTGATGTACCGATTACACATTTTGGCCGATGCTGAGCTTTGGTAAATTTTCCAATCATTAGGTAAAGCTCAACTATTATAGTCCCTTCTAATGCTCTTAGGACTGTCGAGACTATAAGTCTCATCACCTCACTTTGCAATATTATTTCCAACCTTGCTTGCCTACCTATCAGCGTGCATAAAGCATCGACCAAATGATGCTCATTTAGGTTGGTCAAGCAAATTAGCAGAATATATTCATAAATTATTGTTCTTTGCATACTATATATAATCTAAAAAAAACTTTTTTACTGCTTTAGGAATGTAAAAGATGATAAAAAGTCATAAATTTGGCGATAATAACCTCAAAGCGAAACGTAGAACTCGTTCAATTTACGATACAAGTGCTGCTGACCACCGTTTTTCTATTCAAATTTTTATAAAATGATTCGTGAAAAAGGTCTGCGACAACTTTTTATTTATATACTAATTGCAGGAAGGGATAAACGTGCCCACCGTTTTATGTACTTATACTCATTTTAGTGACTCAACATTTTCTGGAATGGTCACGAACTTAGGAAGTCCACTCACTACCTTTCTTTATTCCAGTTGATTTAGTTTTCTCAAGCTTTTATCCTTATCGCACTAATAGCATTCATTTTAATCGCTGGAAATTCTTCTAACACTTTCTTCACCAACTATTCCTATAATTTTTTTTAATAGAAAAAAAGTAAGCGAGAGTTGATGAAACTTTTATATTAATATGAAAATAAATGTTGGCAAGTGATGATAAAATCTCATAACGGTTCAGTGTACCACTGTTAAGAAATTAAACTTCAAACTTCAGTGAAATTTATTTTTTTTTTGGGGGGGGGTACTACCAAAAGTATTGAGAAAAAATGTTAATCAGCATAAAGGCTCGGCAAATCACAAAAAATATGCCAGTGCCGATTGATCGGCACATCACTACGATCTTGTCAACAAAACGAAGGTAGCTTAAAGATCTTGGATCAGTTTAACATATTGCTTCTCCATTCCCCAACAATAATTGAACTTATCGCCTCCCATTATACACTCTTGTATCCTAACGTACATAGGTCCCAACAATATCCGTCGTTCATGGATGCATCCAAAACGAACCGTTTTAACATTGCTTTCATTCTGAAAATCACTAACTCATTGCCTTCCCATCTGAAAATCGCTAAATCATTGCCTTCCCATCTGAAAATCACTAACTTATTGCCTCACATCTGAAAATCACTAACTTATTGCCCCACATCTATCCTTTAACGCACCCCGTAAGGGGCGCGTCGATTTGCCATCCTGGCAGCCGTGGTGACGGAACTCAGCACCCCGTAAGGGGCGCGGCGATTTGCCATCCTGGCCGCCGTGGTGACGGAACTCAGTACCCCGTTCGACCCCAGCTTAGCAGCCTCTAATTTCACAGAGTAGATGCTGACCTTCTTCTCAGCCAACTATCCCGGTTCGGGGCTGAAGGGGGAGGGGACAATGATTTCTCACCCCTGAGCTCCATTTTGGGATGGTGGTTTTTTTTAATAACCTGCTTTATCCCCACCCACATCTTCCCACCTCATCTTCCTTTCTAATTCTCAAACACTATCCATTTTACGCCGCGCCAAGGTGGAGCCGCCAGGCTAAGAAACTGCCAAGCCACCAGGCGGGAGGGGTGTTCCGAAATGGTGGCACCTGGCTCTGCCAGGCCTGTACTCACCTTCGCAGAGTGGGCCACTGCGGAGGGGGGGGGGACTAGCGTTCGCATCCCGTAAAAAAAGTCACCATGCCCATGGATGAAAACTTAAAAAAAACAAAATATCTCCCCCATTTTCCCCTTAAGAACAACGGAGACGCCCTCAGGCAGCTCCACAGAGAAAACGGAGGTCTCCCCCCTCCCTCTGTGGTTTCCCAGGAGACCCTCCATAACTCTTCAATCGGAGAGGAGGCTTACCCTTCTTCAGTGCCTACGGGTGCAGGGGGCTCCGCCTCACTTCCTTCCTTGGAGTCAGCACGTGACTCCAGCTCATCTGGCACTCCTGCCTTTGCTTTCACAGGGGACTGCCAGGAAAGCCAGCAGGCAGCCCATAACCAGCCGCTCCCCGTTGAAGCGGCTCGGTAGGGCAAACCCCCTTAGGGGGGAGAGGGAAGAAAGGCCCCATCGGCTGCTTCCCTCTAAAGACCTGCTGGCCAGAATATTAAATCTAGCAGGGGTGAAGGCCTATGCCATCCCAAAGAACATGGACGAGACTGACATTACCTGTGATGTCATGGTGGGGATGGCCAAATGGAGATCCCCACTGAGATAGACATGCTCCCTGACGCAGCCCAGCCTCAGAAGGTGGGGCGTTCCTTGGTGGCAGATTCAGACTCGGCGTCATACACCGAGCCCGAGTCTGCTCCTGTGCGGGGCCCTCGCCAGAAGGGTCGGGCTGCTAAGATAGCACATGGAGGGGAGGGATCTCCTCCTCCAGCCGGTGCCCGCACGACTGCTGGTAGCTTCACCAGCTCGGCGAAGGACCTTGCAGAGGCCGGCCCATCTGGCTTGGCAGCTCCTGCTGGGGGAGGAGAGAAGCGGGTCCATTCCCCACCATCTCCTAAAAAGAAAAGGACTGAGATAAAAGACTCGAGCCCCCCCCCCTCTCCCTCAACGGGGACCGCGGGGACGGACGAGGCCGCTAACATCCTTGAACGCGACCAAGCCAAGATCGGCATGTCCGGCCACGTTGCTCGCCTGGGCGAGAAATCACAAAATAAGATAAAAAATGCGCAGAGTGGAGCCTCGATTACATCGGGGCCCCTCATTCAGAGATTACCCGGTGTTTTCGAGCCTGCTGGCTTAAAACACTTCTTAGTTATTCGCTCCAGGGGAGGGGCCTCAAAACCCACCCCTACACTCTTCGTCACGTTCGACTGTGACAAGCTCCCTGAGTCGGTGCGTGCCGGTTGGTACCGCTACCGCGTGAAGGCATTCGTGCCACAGCCGCAGGGGTGCTATTACTGTCACCGCTTCGACTATACGAATCGCTCATGTATACGTGCAAAGTCGGGGTCACCCGAAGTCTGTGTAAATTGCTCCAAGGTCGCACACGATAAGTCCAAATCGTGTGTGGCCAAGTGTGTCAATTGCGGAGAGCCGCACCCTGCTTCTTCGAAGCAATGTGGTGTATATCTCCTTGAGAAAGAAATCCTGGTCGTTCAGGCCCAGGGTCAACTCTCATTCCGCGAGGCTAAGGACTTGGTCTTGGCGCACCCGGCTCTGCCTGGGACGTCTTATGCCTCACTGGTTAGAAAGACACCCTCTGCTACTTTCCCATTCATGCCAACGAACACTGTTGTTTCCGCGCCCATTCGGAGCCCTTTTGCGAGTTCTACTTAACCTGGGCGCACCCCTGGTAAGGCTGGTGGCACAAAGGGTTCATACCCAGCCCCGGCTAAAACCAAGGCTCCCCCCTCCCTTCCCTCAGCGTGACCGTTTCCTGTAAGGCGAAACGGCTACGTGCCTCCAACGAGTCGTTAGACTCACAAGAGGCAACACCCCTGAAGTTGGTCGCCAAGCCATCTTCTGGAGTTCATAAAGCTTCTCACGAAAGGACAGCAACAAAGGAGCTGCGGCTCCTTCGCCCACGCCTAGCGGTAGGCTGGGTGGCTCAAAGACGGTGGATCCTCGAAAAGAGGGCCCCTTGCCTCCGAAGCCGCAACGCCCGCCTAAGGTTTTGAGGCGGAGGGTGGAAAAGACGCATGGCGAACCCAACCTCCCCCAATAAGTCCTCGAAGGCGATAGAGCTTTCAGTCCTTTGTCCGGTCAACAGCGCCTGGGGTTCTGACTCCGGGAAGCGTACGGCCATTCCCGTGAGGCTCTTCTGTTCAAAGAGGGCCCCCGCGTCTCCGCCGAGCTAGGCCTGGAAGGCATATTCCTTCAATGGAATTGCCGCGGACTCTAGGCCAACTGCCCCGTAAGGGGCGCGGCGATTTGCCATCCGGGCCGCCGTGCAGACGGGACTCAGCACCCCGTCCGACCCCAGCTTAGCCTTTTCTTCTTCCTTCAAAACACTTGTTTCCTCGCTTTTCATACAACCTCTCCCACAACTTTCTCTGGTCAGCCTCTAATTTCACAGGGTAGACGCTGACCTTCCTCTCAGCCAACCGTCCCGCATCGGGGCTGAGGGGGGAGGGGACAATGTTCCCTAACCCCTGAGCTCCGGTCTGGGGTGGCTGGTTTTTAACTACCTGCTTCATCCCCACCCATACCTTCCTCACATCCCTTTTCCTCTCCTCTTCACAATCTATTAATTTTTACGCCGTGTCTAAGGTGGAGCCGCCATGCCGATGGACTGCCAGGCCACCAGGCGGGAGGGGTGGTCTTGAATGGCGGCGCCTGGCTCTTCCAGGCCTGTAAGCACCTCTTGCAGTGTGGGCGACTGCAAGGGGTAATGATCTATTGCGTCCCGTAGCACAAATATGGTCACCATGCCCAATGATGAAAATAAAAATAAAAAACAACCCCTAACTTCCCTAAGAACATCAACGGAGCAGCCCTCGGGCAGCTCCACCGAAAAAAATGGAGGTCCCCTCCCCTTGTGCTTGCGCAGGGGACCCTCCATACTTCTTTTCCGGAGAGGAGGCTTACTCCTCTCCTACGCCTACGGGTGTAGGGGACTTCCCCTCACTCCCTTCTCTGGAGGTGCTTTCGGGCACCTCCCTATTTCAAGCGGCAGTCCCTCCTTTGCTTTCTAAGGGGACTACCAAGAAAGCCAGCAGGCAGCCAATTGCCGACCGCCCCTCGTGTAAGCGGCTCGGTAGGGCAAACCCCCCAAGTGTGTCAATTGCGGAGAGCCGTACCCTGCTTCTTCAAGCAATGTGGTGCATATCTCCTTGAGAAAGAAATCATGGCCATTCAGGCCAAGGATCGACTCTCATTCCGCGAGGCTAAGGTCTTGGTCCTGGCGCGCTCGGCTCTGCCTGGGACGTCATATGCCTCAATAGTTAGAAAGGCCCCCTCTGCTCCTGGCCTATCCAGGCCAACGGGCACGGTTGTTTCCGCGCCCATTCGGAGCCCTTCTGCGGGCTCTACCCAACCCGGGCGCTTCCCTGGTAAAGCTGGCGGCAAAAGGAGTTCATACCCAGCCCCGGCTAAAACCAGGGCTCCCCCTTCTTTCCCCAGCGTGACCGTTTCCCGAAAGGCGAAACGGCTACGCGCCTCCACTGAGTCGTTAGACTCACAGGAGGCAACACCCCTGAAGATGGTCGCTAGGCCATCTTCCGGGATTCCTAAAGCTGTCCCCCGAAAGGAGGACAGAAACAAAGGAGCTTCGGCTCCTTCGCCCACGCCCTGAGGTGGAGCGAGTGGCTCGGAGACGGTGGTTCCTCGAAAAGAGGGCCCCCCGCCTCCGAAGCCGCAACGCCCGCCTAAGGTTTCGAGGCGGAGGGATGAAAAGACTCGCATGGCGAGCCCAACCTCCCCCAATAAGTCCTCGAAGGCGACAGCGCCTTCAGCGCTTTGTCCGGCCAACAGCGCCCATCGTTCTGCCCCCGTTAAGCGTACGGCCATTCTCGTGAAGGTCTTCAGTTCAAGGAGGGCCCCCGCGTCTCCTCCGAGTCAGGTCTGGAGGGCATATTCCTTCAATGGAATTGCCGTGGACTCCGGGCCAACTGGGAGGAGCGGCGGATGCTTGTCTCGTCCCGTTCCCCGTTAGCTATCTTTTAGCAGGAGACCATGCTAGGCGCGTGCCCCCTGCCTGCCCTCCCGGGGTATAAGGGTCTTGCGACCCCACCACCGCGGGGTGGCCGGGCTAGGGGATGCGCGGTTTACACCCGGCATGAGTTCTCCGTTCTTCCTTTCTCTTTAGATACCCACTTCCAGGCAGTGGCTGTTCAGCTGCACCTGGATAGGAGGTATACTAACATTTCTGCGTACATTCCACCGTCAGCTGACTTCAACGCGGGGGACTTGCGCCGCGTCGTGGCACGGTTGCCGAGGCCCTATCTCTTGCTTGGAGATCTGAACGGCAGGCATCCTCTCTGGGGAGATTACTCCATAAATCCCAGGGGACAAGTCCTTGCCGATCTGATCGAAGAGCTTGAGATGGGTGTCCTAAACGTGGATGAGTTTACGCATCACTGTCCGAGAACCGCTTCATTTTCTTGCCTTGACCTATCTGTGTGCTCTTCGAATGCACAGCCTGATTTTGATTGAGGGGGTGGTCAATGACCTCCATGGTAGTGATCACTTTCCCATTCAAATATCATTTTCAGGGCAACTGCCGCCTGAGACCACCTCGGTGGTGCTTGGTGCGGGCGCGGTGGCCTGCATTTCAGGAGTTTGTTTACGGCAACTTATGCCTTAGTCGGCAGTCGCCAGATAGCCCCTTAATTAAAAAAAAAATGCATTTCAGGAAATGACTGAATTCTCTATCTCAGTCGAGGAGTTTAGGTCGGTAGATGAGGCCGTTGAGTTCTTCTCCGGAAACCTCATCGCCGTGGCCTGACTACTATTCCTAGGACGTCTGGCCGTTTTGCAATCTGACCACTCCCATGGTGGTCGGCTGAGTGTGAGACAGCCCTTAAACAGAAGCGTTATGCCTACATGCGCTCTAAGGGCCGCCCGAACGATTTCACTGTCGGTGAATTTCTTCGGACTAGTGTTAAGGCTAGGTTCCGGTATATTTCGAAGCACGTCCGCCGCTCTTCTTTGTGGGCATACGTGCCTTCACTTAACGGGAAGAACCCTCTGGCAGAGGTGTGGGGCGAGTCAAAAGGATTCCAGGCAAGTTCTCGCAGGAACCCCCCTCCCGTTCTCCAGGAGAATGGGACCGCAATCTCCGACCCCGCGTCCGACGCAGAATTCTTTGGGACTGCTTTCTCCGCATTCTTTACCTGGTATGCTGCTCCGCCAGGATTCAATGCTCGTCGTGATGTCCCGGAACGCCGCCGGCTGGACTTTAGCTCCCGATGCGGAGTGAGCTGCGTTCCGCTCTTGCTTTGTGCGCGGACACCGCCTATGGTCCGGACGATGGGTAGAGGGTAACTTCCCAGACTCCTGGCCAATCACTACTGTGCTAGCTTTTCGCAAACCGGGGAGATATCATTCTACCCCTGCAGGTTTCCGCCCTATTTCTCTAACCTCCTGCGTGTAAAAGTTCGAGAAATTGGTCAATGTTAGATTAGCCTTTTTTATGGACAGCGGAAGTTATTTGTGTTCTGCGCACTGCGGCTTTCGCAAGTTCCATCCCACGTCGGATGCTCTGCCTCGACTGGAAAATACTGTCTGCGAGGCCTTCCTTCGTGTACACCACTTCTCCACGGTGCTTTTCGATCTAGAGAAGGCTTATGATACCGTATGGCGATACGGTATCATGGAGACCCTCCACCCGATGGGGGCGAGGGGACGTCTCCTGGTCTTTATATCTTAATTTTTGCGAGATCGCTGATTCTGCGTTCCAGTGGGGGTAGTTCTCTCCGGCCCAATTGGGCAGGATATGGGTGCTCCGAAGGGAACAGCGTTACACTCTTTGCCTTGAGCTTCAACGGCATTACCTCGGTGCTGCCGGAAGATGTTCTCGCTACGCTCTATGTGGACGACCATTAGATCTTTTTTGGCGCGTCCCAGATGCCAACTCTGGAGCGTCGACTCCAACACGCATTGAACCGCGTCTCTTGCTATGCCGAAATGCACAGGTTTCGGTTTTCTTTGGCCAAGACTAAGGTGGTGCACTTCTGCCGCCATCCACGGCTCCACCCCGACCCAGATTTGTTTCTTAATGGGGTGCGCCCGGAAGTGGTTGAATCGCACCGTTTGCTTGGTCTTGTATTTGACCGACGCCTCACCTGGGAGGCTTATATTCGCAGCCTTAGGTTCTTTTGTACCTGCGCCATGGATATTCTTCTTTCCGTGACGTTCAGCGCTTGGGGCGCTGATAGGGGTACTGCCTTACAATTTTATCGATCCTTTGTTCGTTCGAAGCTCGACTACGGATGCGAGTTTTATGCATCCGTGGCCGAACGTCTATCGCGGAAGGTGGACTCGATCCACCACACTGGCCTTCGCTTTGCAACCGGTGCCTTCTGCACTTCCGCTATTGAGAGCCTGCTTTTCGCTGCTGGAGAGATACCATTATCTATGCGCCGTGCACAGTGCATTACCTGCCTGTACGCACGAGCGCAGCGTCTTCCTTTGTCGCCAACGGCTCTCAAATCATCCGCAGCTGATCTTGACGGTGCCTATGCCACTGCGAGGCGCAAGTCTTACCCTAAGCCCCTTGGTTTTACGGCTAGGAAACTCTTTCGAGAGCTAGATATAGCTCTAGTTCTGTCCAGAAGTCTACCCGGGAGTGTACAACCGTTGGCTCTTTGTAGCCACGCCTCTGCTCCCAAAGCTTGTACAGCGCTTGGAGTACTGCGTTTGGCCTTTTTGGAGCACATCTCGTCTCCTGCTTGAACCGTGCCAGTGTATACGGATAGCTCCAAGTCCCAAGAGTGGGTCGGTTTCCACGCCGTATCCCCTCTGTTTGAAGTCAGCGGGCTCTCAAGCCCTGCGTCTGTCTTCACAGCTGAGATGTGTCAATACATCACTCGGTATGGGAGATTACGTGACGTGCCCGGTTCGGAGACCGGATCGTGATTTATAGCGACTCAGAAAGCACCCTGAGTGCTCTCGGGGCATTGGAATCTCCGCACCCTCTGGTTCGCGATATCCGTGATCCCACGGTTTTAGTAAGCCGGGTAGAGGTCGAGATTATCTTCTGCTGGGTTCCTGGACATTTAGGAATTGCGGGGAATGAGTGTGCCGACTAGATCGCCAAAGAGTCCGCGAGGACCTGACCAGTGTTTCACTCTTCCTCTGATTGCTTGGCAAAGATGATGGGAGAATCAATTGTTTTAAACAACGGTCATGCCTGACGAAACTTGTGAAATTCTTCCACTTCGTCTTCAGTGAGCACGATCGTGACAAGGCGGTGGATGTGGTCTACCTAGACTTTCAGAAAGCCTTTGATAAGGTACCACACCGCCGCCTTCTCCGGAAAGTGCGAGCGCTGGGCATAGACGGAAAAGTAGCCGGCTGGATCGAGAACTGGCTAAGTGGCAGACGGCAACGGGTGGTGGTGAATGGACAGGCTTCTGAGTGGGTGCCCTTTACTAGCGGGGTGCCTCAAGGTTCTGTCCTGGGACCACTACTATTCATCATCTACGTCTACGACATGGACGGTGACATGGTTGCCAAGATTTCCAAATTTGCCGACGATATTAAGCTTGGTATGAACGTTGCAAAGGGTGGAAATACTGCCTGCCTGCAAGATCATCTTAGGAAAATTGGGGAGTGGTCGGACACGTGGCAAATGCCTTTTAACGTGGGCAAATGCAAAGTAATGCATATCGGCCACAGTAACCCCCAATCTCAGTATATCCTTAAGGGCACTGCTCTTGAATCTTGTGACACTGAGAAGGACTTGGGTGTAACTATTAGTAGCGACCTCAAGTTCTCGAAACATTGCATCGAGGCAGAGAGGAAAGCCCAAAGGATGTTAGGCTACATAAAGCGCCAGTTTGGATACCGTAACAGGGAGATAGTACTTTGTCTGTACAACTCCCTCGTTCGGCCGCACCTGGAGTATGCCGTACAATTTTGGAGTCCTTCGTTTCGAAAGGATATCGCAAGGTTGGAACGCGTACAAGCCAGGGCAACCAAACTGATTCCCTCTATCCGACATAAAAGTTATGAAGATAGACTATTGGAATTATATCTGTTCTCGCTGGAAACCAGTAGACTGCGTGGTCAGCTCATCAAAGTTTTCAAAATACTTCGAGGGTTCGACAATGTTGACTACCGGGATATTTTCCCACTGAGTGAGAACAGAACGCGCAATCACGGCTTCAAACTTGAACTGAAGCGTTACAACCGCAATATGTGTGGAAATTTTTTCACTTACAGTATCTTCGGTAAGTGGAACGCACTTCCAGTGGAAGTTGTCAACGGTGAATCTGTTAACCAGTTCAAGTCAAGACTAGACAAAGTCTTGAAAAGTGGCCGTTTAGGGACGCAAAACAATTGAGCAGCCATGTGCCTGCTCGATTGCTAGTCCAAAGGTACCCTCTTTGAATGGACCGTAAGGTCTCCTTGAGTACTTTCCTTCCTTGTTACTCCTTGTTACTCTCTCTCTTTCTCTCTCTCTCTCTCGAAAGGGTGCCACCAAAAGAGAACAGAGAGACAAGTAAGACGGGAAACGGAGGGGCGTAGGGAGTCATACAGTCGGGGGACTCCCTCAAAGTTCTTCTGTTTAATTCGAGGTCTATCAGAAACAAGTTTCTTGAACTTCGTGGCCTCGTAGTGACGGAAGAACCAGAGATGGTGGCCATTACAGAGTCATGGATAAAAACTTCAAACCGAGATTTTGAAGGCGAATTCACGATTCCAGGTTACAGACTCTTCCTAAAAGATAGGCCTGACAGAGAGGGTGGCGGTGTGATGTTGTATGTCAAGGACACATTCAACTCGACAAAATGCAACATCGTATCCCACCACGAGCTCCTAGATTTAGACGTAGAAATAGGTCTTGCCAAATACAGGACCTTGGTGCTTTATAGACCTCCTGCCCAACTCGTTGCAAAGGACAGAGATCTGTACCAGCTACTAGGAGAAATTGTCGAAGACGGTATGTATCGTCATGGGGGATTTCAACACACAAGTTGAGTGGGAAACCAGAGAACGCGCTACTCTTGGAATTCGCCCACAACGAATTCCTGACTCAATGGGTAAGCGTGCCGACGAGAAGCAACAATACCCTCGACTTGGTTTTCACCTCTAAGGATGACATCGTTGAGGATCTCTCGGTAGGCGAAGAGCTTGGTGGCAGTGATCACCGACTAGTCAGATTTATAGTCAAGGTAGAGTCTGCGACTAGTAAATCGAGGAAACTTGATTTGAGAAGAGCAGACTTTGCAGGTCTTCGTGCTGTCTTGAATGATGCGAGGCTAGAAGTGTGCGAGGATGTTGAAGATTCGTGGAATAGATTCAAAACTACGTTCATGAGTCTTCAATCACGTTTCATCCCTTCGAAAAGTCTTAGTCGGTTTTCCGTTCAATCAAAGTTGTTTAATAGAGAAATCGGTCAACTGCTAAGGGAGAAGACAACGGTGTACCGGCACTCAAAGACTTCTGGAGACTTAGACGAGTACCGTAGGCTAGCTAGGAGGGTTAAGTCCAGCATAAGGGCGGCTATGCGGTCTGAGGAACTCCGAGTGGCGAGACTTTGTAAAGAGAATCCCAAGGAGTTATTTGGATATGTAAACAGCCGTAAAACAATCCGTCGAACGATTGGCCCAGTGAGCACGATCGGGACAAGGCGGTGGATGTGGTCTACTTAGACTTTCAGAAAGCCTTTGATAAGGTACCACACCGCCGCCTTCTCCGGAAAGTGCGAGCGCGGGGCATAGACGAAGAAGTAGCCGGCTGGATCGAGAACTGGCTAAGTGGCAGACGGCAACGGGTGGTGGTGAATGAACAGGCTTCTGAGTGGGTGCCCGATACTAGCGGGGTGCCTCAAGGTTCTGTTCTGGGACCACTACTATTCATCATCTACGTCTACGACATGGAGGTGATATGGTTGCCAAGATTTCCAAATTTGCCGACGATACTAAGCTTGGTATGAACGTTGCAAAGGGTGGAAATACTGCCTGCCTGCAAGATCATCTTAGGAAGATTGGGGAGTGTTCGGATACGTGGCAAATGTCTTTCAACGTGAACAAATGCAAAGTGATGCATATCGGCCACCGAAATCCCCAATCACCCTGTATCCTTAAGGGCACTGCTATTGAATCTACCGACACTGAGAAGGACTTTGGTGTAACTATCACCAGTGACCTCAAGTTCTCGAAACCGTGTATTGAGGTGGAGAATAAAGCTCAAAGGATGTTAGGGTATATAAAGCGACAGTTTGGCTATTGGAACAAGGAGATAGTAGTGTCTGTACAACTCCCTCGTCCGACCGCACCTGGAGTATGCCGTACAATTTTAGAGTCCTTCGTTTCGAAAGGACATCACGGGATTGGAACGCGTGCAAGCCAGGGCAACCAAACTGATTCCCTCTATCAGGTATATGAGTTATAATGATAGACTAAGGGAATTATATCTGTTCTCGCTGGAGATCTGGAGACTAAGTGGTCAGCTTCGACAGACTGGAATACGGGGTTATTTTCCACCTCAGCGAGGGGAGAAAAAGAAATCACGGCTACAAACTTGAACTGAAGCCATACCACCGTGATCTGTGTGGGGAATTCTTCACATACAGTATCTGTGGTAGTTGGAACGCACTCTCGACGGAAGTTGTCAACAGTGAATCTGCTGACCAGTTCAAGTCAAGACTAGATAAAGTCTTTCGAAATCACCGTTAAGATCCTCGCGAGTGATCTTCGAGGTTGCCAACGGACACCTTCTAGGATTGTGCCAAAAGTACCCTCCTTGTATGGACCGTAAGGTCTTCTAGGGTACCCTTCTTCCTTGTAGCTCTCTCTCTCTCTCTCTCCCTGTATGTATGTATGTATGTGTGTCTGTCTGTCTGTTGAACAGTGGTTCTATTCATCGTTGCCGGAGACGTATCAAACAAAGGCAATCCTCATTCCCTCCTCAGATTGACTTCTTATTTACCCTCACCTACTCTCATTACACCCGTGGGTTCTAGGTAAAACAGGTTACAATGCAAGTATAATTCCTGCAGCAAAGACGCTTTAGGTTATCTTGCAAATAACAGTACTGTTCTGCAGTATGCTTGGGCGTCAGCGAAGAGGTATCATTGGGTCAACTCTTATGGTCAGTGGGCGGCTGTGCCCTCACTGGTGGTCGACAGAAGAGATCGTAAAATTAAAAATTCGTATGGTTAGGCTGGGTTTGTTTGCCACAACTTCTTTAGAATTTTAGGCCCCGTCTTTAGTACCCCAAGTAATCTTTACTTTTGCCTACTCGGGTGTGTACCTTTCTCGTCCTAACCACCATTTTCCACAAACCTTTTCAATCTTACCCTCTTGCCGAAATAATATATCCTCTGGTTCTTACCTTAAAAAAAATAATAAAATAAACACCCATGTTTAGCGACTTTCAAGAGGCCTATTTTGGGCCAATTAAAATTCTCTACTGCCAATTAAAATATAGTGATGGGAGATACCGAATAAATTTTAATTTTCAAGGGGATATATTTGATATATGCAACGACCAGGCCATTTGTCGGCCCCTTAATAGAAAGTTTGTTTATTCCCTCGCCTTATCTGTATTCCTGAACGAAGCGAGGAACGAACGTGCCGACTGAGAACACGTTCGCCATTGTTATTCTCCGGCAGTTGGAAGGCCACATTCTGAGGGCACTTTGTTTTTAGTGTATTCAAGACTAGACGGAGGTGGCACACGTTAATTTTGTTTTTCTCTTTGTCAAGAATACACAAGAATTAATGTATAGTTTATATCCATTTCACATATGTAGCTCGGGATATCTATTCTCCTCCTGTTATCTTTTAATTCTTCAACACCCTCGTGTACATAAATTTAGTAGCGAAACGAAGTCTTCTATTTTTCGGATTTTCTTTTCTTTTTTATTATACTAACTGGATCCTAAATCAACCTCCACGGTATTTTTCTCTTATTTTTAAATATTCGTTCACTACTTTGGGATTTATCTTATTTGGGGTCATCACCGAAACTATTTTCCTTATCAGTTTCGTCTCGTCTGATCATTTTTCTGAGAATACCCTGGAATGATGAGTCTCTTGACTTTAAATTAATTGTGAAATTTTGAACTTGACGAAAGCAGTGTTTTTAACAAAAACCTTTATATGATCCACCCAATTAGTCTCGCAAGTGGGTTCAGAGCGTACTTTTAAGGTGCTGTGTTCTTTGTCAGAATTTGAATACCCCCCGTTCCGTCATTAGTTAAGGTTTTGTACGCAAGTCACTTATATTTTTTTATCTCTTTTGTCCTCGTTGTCCATCCCTCATTCTTCTGAAATTTTCACGGTGGCAATCTTGCTTTGGCTGATATCGGGTAGTTTGTGTCCCCTCCCTGGCCCCATTACCGACAGGAGGATCAGCATATATCTTCCACACATTTCTAATTTATCTGGCTTCACTTGCCCTCGTTGGCTCACTTTTAATTCGGAGTATCTATTACACTAATTATCATTCTTATTTCTCAAACTGAATAATACTCCAATAGTTCCTGATGGAATGCATGTTATGTGGACAATGCGAGACCGTTGGAAAATGAATAGCATTTAACTGGGATGCAATGCTATTATACACCGATACAAGCGTATTAAGCGGTGTCCCATGTAGACTTGCATATGACACCTGGATGAGCGGCACGCCCTTTCTGCCCCAATACCCCTGACAGTTGCACTACATTGAGACTATTTGGGCTTTATTCCTTCTAGGCATTTTCACTTTACCTTTTTATCGCTACTTTACGAGCCTCTTCTCACCTCTGTTTTGGTGATCAGCTATTAATTTAATAGGCTAGTCGCCGACCGGCTTGTGTCCACTCATCTCTGGTTCGACCCGGTAGAGTCGCTCAGACGTGACATGACTATAAGCGCTACAGGCGCCGTTCGAGCGATTCCACCCCCTGGATTTAGACCGGGGTGGGCAAGACTCCATTTCATTTCAGGGCACGCTCGCCGCTCTTCATGATGAACACGTCTTCACTCAATGATAGAATCTTCCTTGCAGAGACCGTGTCGAAACGTCTCAAAAATGTTTGGGCAATTTCTCACATTACCCGCCACCCCCTCCTTTTTTACAAGAAGACGAGACCACTATATGGGACCCCGTTTCCGTGGCGAAATCAGCCACGATCTCATTCTCGAGCCGGGATGCTACGCCAGTATTCGAAGCACGCGCTCGGTGACTGAAGACCACCGACTGGACTTTACCTCAAGAGGCGGGGAACCCTTCAATGGCATGTTTTCGCTGATCGATTTGCGTTCCGCTACGCTTCTTGCTTGGATATCGCCCCCTATTCCGGACGCTTTCATATACATCATGCTTCGCCACCTAGATGAGTGAGGCTTGGCATTTTTGTTAGCTTTGTTCAACAGTATCTGGTCGGAAGGTATCATCGCAGATTCTTGGCGAATGGCTACCCTGCTTGATTTCTGCAAGTTGAGAAGAGATCACTCCACCCTGGCCTATTTTTGTCCAATTCTTCTAACCCTTTAAAGGTTCAAGTTGATGGAGAAATGGTAAATGTTAGATTATTCTTGAACAACGGATTTCACTTCTACAAAATGCGGCTCCCCTAAGTTCCAATACACATCAAATGGTCTATGCCTGCCGGAGAGTGCTATCCATGAAGCTTCCCATCGCGCACGTCACTTTTGACATGGAGAGGCTTTTTACACCGTGTGGCGAAATAGTATGATGGTGGTCCTCCATTCTTTAGTGGCGAGGTGACCCCATCCTATTTATCGGTCTAAATTCTTGAGAGGGTTGAGGAGCCTTCTCCAATCCCATAGAGTAAGAGCGATGTTCCACAGGAAAATGTCATCAGCTTTACTATCTTTGCCGTGAGCTTCAACGGTATCACGGCGGTGGATGCCGGATGTTCTTGGAATGCTCTGCGCAGACGACTTGCCAATCTCTTTTGCCGCGGCTCAGATGCCTACCCGAGTGCCATCTCCGAATGGTTATGAACCGTGTCTCGTTATGCTGTCAGGCATGGGTTTAGGTAATTTATGACCAAACCAAAACTATGCCCTTTTGCCGCCTTTATTGGCATGACTTGGACCTGCTCCTTATTCGGGCTCGCCTGGACATTTCAGACTAGAACTGATTCCTTGGTCTTCTTGTATTTGACCGGCGTCCCACCCGGGAGGCGCACATTACCGAGCAAACTAAGAGAACGATTTTCCATTTAAAATATTTTCAAAAATATGATGTAGGTAATTGAAATGTTCTATGTTACATATTGACACGTGCAAAATTATGTAGATAAGAGATTTTTTCAGGAACATTGTAGAAGTTTCTTCAATGTTCATGAAAAATCGTTCTTATTTTGCACGTGTTAATATTTTATTGACACATGCAAAATAAGAGGATTTCTTTTCAAGAACATTGTAGAAGTTTCTTGAAATCATCTGGCAACATTTTGCTCAGTAGGTAAGAAGTGTATAATTGCCATTGTTGTCGGATTCGCTCCGCAGAGAGGCCTCCACACATGAAAGTGACTCCTGAGCTTCTTGAAAGAACTATTTGCTCGTAGACTTAAGTGAGTACTCTTTCTACGATTTCCAGTATGATAGGAAGGTCCAAGAGTGTAATTTCGCGCGTTCTGAAGTTATACAATGAAAACTAAGTATAAAATCTCCTGCAAAAGTCGGTCGACCCCGCATAGCCCGTCCGAGTAAGCTGCTATGAGGCGCTTCTCTATGAAGGATCCCTTAGAGACTACATCAGAAATTACTTCAAGATTAATCAAGATTAATAGTAGCAAAAAAGTGAGTTGTTTGAGTCTCTCCCGTCGCTTCAATGCATTTGTTTTAAAAGCGCGTTATCAAGCCACCAAGCCAACCATCAGTAAGAAGAACCAGAAGGCGAGACTCGAATATGCTGAAGCTCATGTTATTTGGATGGTTCAAAGATTGAGAATTCATTTCAGCAACGAAAGTAAGTTTAATTTAGTTGGATATGATGGCAGGTGCTTTGTTAGACGCGCTGCAGGAAAAAGAGTGAAATACTATTTCGAACAGGACAATATCGAATTAATGAAGTGGCCTGCTCAAACTGAATTGAGAACCTTGTAAGATCATTGGAGACAACCTCGTAAGGGGCAACGTGATTTGATTTCCTGGCCGCCGTGCTGACGGGACCCAGCGTCCCGTCCAGCCCCAACTTAGCCTCTTCTTTCTGACACCCAGTCTTACCCTGCTTTTCACTTTACCTACAACCTCTCCCGCAACTTTCTCTGGTCGGCTTCTAATTTCATAGGGTAAACACCGACCAGCTTCCTCTCACCCAACCATTCCTATCGGGGCTTGGGGTTCAACGCCCCCTCCTCCCTAAGCTCGGTTTGGGGTGGTGGGTTTTCAACAACCTGCCTCACCCCCAACTTCTTCACATACCCTTTCCTTTTAATGGACTATTAATTTTACGTCGAACCTAATGTAGAGCCGCCATGCTGATGTGCCACTGGGCGAGAGAAGTGGCCTCAAATGGCGGCAGCTGGTTTTGTCGGCCCCGTATTTACCCGTTCCGTAAATTTAATAAGGCCAATGGTGAAAATCTATAAAAAAAACTACACTTCCCATTTACCACCTTTTGGGACCGCTCTCGGGCAGCTCCAGGGCAGAAAAGGTCCCTCCCCCCATCGTGTTTTCTCAAGAGACTTTCCACATCTATTCTACCGGAGAGGAGGCTTACTCCTCTCCTAGGCCTACGGGTGCGGTGAACTCCACCTCGCCCCCTTCTCTTGAGGGGCCCTTGGGCGACTCCCTCGCTGTCCCTCCTTTGCTTTCACAGGGGACTGCCAAAAGAGCACCCAATCGGCGAGCCCCTGAGGCTTCACAAAGAGAGAAGGATCTTGCTGAGGCCGGGCCATCTGGCCTAAGCGCTCCTTCCGGTAGAGGAAAGAAGCGGGTTCATTCCCTACTCTCCTCTCATAAAAAGAAAAGAAACAGGAAGTAAGCGAAAAAGAACTAGGGCTCCTCTCCCTCTGAGGTAGCCATGGGGATAGAGGGATCCGCTGCTGATTCGGTAAACGACCAAGTCAAGATCGGCACATCTGCATCTGGTGCTCCCACGGGTAGGGAGTCCCAGATTAAGGGCAAAATTGCAAATGCGCGGAGCTGAGCCTCGATTATGTCGGGGTCCCTTATTCAGAGATAACTGGCCTTTTCGAGCCTGGTGGCTTAAAACGCTTTCTTGTTATTCGCTCCACTGATGGTATCATGTTGACCAAGGAGAACATGATACATTAGAGGAGAGCACTCACTAGCGTGATTGGTAGAGAGCCGAAGGTGACCCGTTATCGGGCGGGAGCCTTCTGACGAATGCGTCGAATCCTCCTAGGCGGTCATGATTAGTGCCTCGAGACCCACCCCTAAACTCATCATGTTCGACTGTGACAAGCTCCCTGAGTTGGTGCGTGCCGGTTGGTATCGCTACCGCGTGAACGCATTCGTGCCTGTGCCACGCAGTGCTTCGGCCATAGGATCGCTCCTATAGAGGTGCAAAGTCGGAGTTACCCGAAGTCTGTGTAAGTTTCCACTTACGAGCATGGTCATTTCCGCAATTTTGCCTCCGGGATGTGCCATTCCCGTGAGGGTCTTCTCTTCGAAGAGGGCCCGCATCTCCAAGCTAGGTCTAAGGGACATATTGCTTCGATGGAATATCCGCGGTCTCGGGGCCAACTGGGCGGAGCAGAAGAGGCTCGTCTCCTTCCTATTTCCCTTAGCGATCTTTCTGCCGGATACCATTCTGGGCGCGTGCCCCTTGCCAACCCTCACGGGTTATAAGAGTTTTGCAACTCTACCACTACGGGATGGGGGCCGGGGAGCAGGATACGCGATTTACACCCGGCATGCTGTCTCCGTTCTTCACTTTAGATAACTCCTTTCAGGCAGTAGCTGTACAGTTGAACCTTGATAGGAGCTGTATCGTTATTTCCGCGTACATTCCACCGTCACCCCTTTGGACATTGGGAACTTCCGCTGCGTCGTGGCACGGTTGCCGAGGCCCTTTCTCTTGCTCGACGATATGAACGGTCTTGACCCCTCTAGGGAGACAACTCGATTATTCCCAGGGGTCCGGTTCTTGTCGACCTGAATATGTGCCCTGGATAGGTGTCCTAAATGTTGATTCGTTTATGCATTACTGCACGAGAACCGCTACATTTTCCTGCATCGATCAATCTTTGTGCTCTCCGGATGCACAGGTGATTTTGGGTGGGGAGTAGTCGATGACCTTCATGGTATTGATCACTTTCCCATTTAAATATCATTCTCTGGGCTGCTGCCGCCTGATAACCCGCCCCAGTGGTGCTTTGCACGGGCGCGATGGTCCGCATTTCAGGAAATCACTGATTTATCTCTTAATCGAGGAGTTTAGGTCGATAGATGAGGTCAATAATTTCTTCTCCGTCAACCTCATCGCCGTGGGCCTTACTACTATGTTTAGTCCATCTGGCCGTTTTGTACGCCGACCGCTTGCGTGGTGGTTAGCCGAATGTGAGAGGGCCCTCAAACAAAAGCGTTATGCCTACATAGGCTATAAGTGCCGCCCGAACGATTTCACTGTCAGTGGATTCGTCGAGTTAGGGCTACGTTCCGGTATGTTTCGAAGCACGCTCGCCGTGCATCCTGGCGGGAATACGTGTCTTCACTTAACGGGAAACCTCCTTTAGCTGAGGTGTGGAAGCGAGTCAAAAGGATTCGGGGCAAGTTCTCGCAGGACCCACCTCCCGTTCTCCAGGAGAATGGGACTGCAATCTGGCACACCGCGTCCGTGGCGGATTCCTTCGCGACCGGTTTTTCAGCATTTTGTAGTTTGATGCTGCGCCGCCCGCAATCAATGCGCGTCGTGATGTCGCGGAAGGCCGCCAATTGGATTTTAGTTCCAGAGCCGGAGAACCTTTCAATGACGGGTTTACATTGAGTGAGTTGCGTTCCGCTCCGCTCTCGGTTCGTGCGCGCACACCGCCCCTGCTCCTAACCATGTCCCGTATGACATACTTCGAGACCTGGGTGAGCGAGGCATAGCTCACCCAGATTTGTTCAACAGGTTATCGGTAGAAGGTATCCTCCCAAACACTAGCGAATCGCTACTGTCATCAATTTTCGCAAAGGGGGGGGGGCGAATCACTTTACCCTGGCCCGTTTCCGCCCAATCTCTCTAACCTCATGCGTGTGCAAGTTGAAGGAGAAATCGGTAACTGTAGATAATCTTTGTTCTGGACGGCGGAAGCCACCTGTCTTAGAGACAGTCCGGGCTCAGCAAGTTCGACTCCACTTCGGATACTCTGCTCCGACTGGAAAATGCCGCATGCGAGGCCTTCCTTCGTAGACAACACTACGCCACGGTGTTTTTCGATCTGGAGAAAGCCAATGCTAAGGCATGCTGATGCGGTATCATGGAGACTCTCCATACACGAAAGGGGCAAGGGGACGCCTCCCAATCTTTATATCTGAATTTTTGTGTACTGGTGGTGGTGGGTTGGAGCCCTCTCCGGCCCAATGTAGCAGCAAGAGGGTGTCCCGCAGGGAAGTGTCCTCAGTGTCTCACTCTTTCCCCTCAAAGGTTGGCAAAAACAGAAAATTTTGAAAAAGCCCCCCCCCCCTCCAAACCCCGCTTTTATTCTGTTTTTTTAAATCGTCTTTTTCTTTAAACCTACGCTATAATCATTAGAATAACGTAGAAAAGGAATAGCTATCTATGTTTATAATAATATTTAATTAATTTAATTATTATATTATAGTACGAGGGGCGGTCAATAAGTTTTGCGAATAGGTAGGGCAAAACAGAGAAAAGGGGATAGCTGTTTGTGGGGGTGTTAGGACAAGTTATGACGAGTCAGGACCTGTAGCCGCACGTTCCTGCCTCGTCTATTTAAGAAGTAGTAGCTGATCGCAGATCGTCAGTCACAAATATTTCAACAATGGAGAAGGTTGAGCACCGCGCAGTGATCAAATTTTTGACCAAGGAAGGCAAGAATGCAAAAGAGATCCATGAAGGCATGGTTGCAGTGTACACCGACACCGCCCCTTCCTATGCAACCATTGCTCGCTGGAATAGGGAGTTCCGCCATGGTCGTGAGTCCCTTGAAGATGATCCCCGTCCAGGACACCCGTCAGACGTAACCAAGAAGGACAATGTGGCCCGTGTAGAGAGGATGATCCTTGAAAATCGACGGGTGAAGGTTTAAGAAATCGAGCGAGAGCTTGGAATATCACATGGAAGTGTTATCAACATCATCATCATCAATTTGGCCATGACCAAGGTCTCTGCCCGTTGGGTCCCTAGAAGCCTCACGCCCCATGATCGACTTCAACGTCGTCAAAGTCCACAAGGCCAGAGTTGCACAAGCTGCCTTGCGCGAGTACGGATTCGATGAGCTCAGCCATCCCCCCTACAGTCCAGATCTGGCCCCCAGCGACTACTTTTTATTCCGCCAGCTCAAGGCTGCACTGCGTGGACGCTGTTTTGGGGACGATGAAGATGTCCAGCTCGCCGTCCAGGAGTGGATTGAACAGCAGTCGGGAGATTTCTGGTTGTCGGGAATTCGAAGCCTCAGGGACAAGTGCATTGAAGTCGAGGGTAGTTATATTGAAAAATAATAAAACATTTTTCCTCATATCTCGTTTCCTTATATCCGAATTGCACAACTTATTGACCTCCCCTCGTAAGAACAGATCACTGATCAATCGAGAATTGTGGGTACCCATGATGGTCATAACCTGTAGAAGGAGAAAGGAATTATGAGTCAGTATCACAAATAACCTTAATATGATAGATATTTTTTGAAATTCTAAATTTATATGCATTTTGAATAATATAAGGAGCATTCATTCCTTAAAAAAAAGATGTAATTTAATTAAAAAAAAACTGCCTTTTTTTCAAATTTCCCTTAAAAAAACGGGGTTTTTTCGATTTTGATTTTCCAACCCTGTTGCCCTGAGCATCAACGGCATCACCCCGGTGCTGCCGGAAGATGTTCTCGCTACGCTCTACGTGGACGACCTCTCGATCTCTTCTAGCGCGGCCTCAGATGCCAACTCTGGAGCGTGGACTCCAACAGGCATTGAACCACGTCTCTCTCTATGCCGAAGGCACAGGCTTCGGTTTTCCTTGGCAAAGACTGAAGTTGTCCACTTCTGCCGCCATCTACGGCTCCACCTTGACCCAGACCTATTTCTAAATGGGGTTCGTCTGGAGGTGGTGGACGCGCACCGTTTTCTTGGTCTTGTATTTGACCGAGACCACCTGGGAGGCTCATATTCGCAGCCTTAGGGTCTCTTATACCCGCGCCATGGATATTTTCTCTTTGACGTTCAGCGCCTGAGGCGCTGATAGGGCTACTGTCTTACTTTTTTATCGATCCTTTTTTCGTTCGAAGCTCGACTACGGATGCGAGTTTTATGCATCCACAGCCGAGCGTGTAATGCGGAAGGTGGACTCGATCTACCACACCGGCCTTCGCCTTGCGACCGGTGCCTTCCGCACTTTCCCCATTGAGAGCCTACATGTCGAGGCTGGGGAGATGTCACTCGCTCTGCGCCGTACCCTGTGCATTATTCGCCTTTACGCGCGAACCCGTGCCTATACCGCAGAGAGACGCCAGTCATAGTCTAAGCCCGTTGGGTTTAAGTCTAGGAAACTACCTCGGGAGCTAGGTATAGCTCTGCTCTCTAACTTCTACAGCGCCGGGAGTATTGCGTTCAGCCTTTTTGGAGCACACTTCGTGTCACGCTAGAACCATGCTACCCCGTAAGGGGCGCGGCGATTTGCCATCCTTGCCGCCGTGCTGACGGGGTCCAGCGCTCCGTCCGGCCCCAGCTTAGCCTCTCTTCCTTCCTTCAGATAGCCTGTATTTCTCCCCTACCTGGTCGCTTTTCATATAACCTCTCCCACAACTTTCTCTGGTTAGCCTCTAATTTCACAGGGTAGATGCTGACCTTCTTCTCAGCCAACCGTCCCGGATTGGGGTTGAGGGGGGAGGGGATAATGTTCCCTAACCCCTGAGCTCCGGTCCGGGTTGGAAGGTTTTAACAACCTGCTTCATCCCCACCTATACCTTCCTCACATCCCTTTTCCTCTCCTCTTCACAATCTATCTTTTTACGCCGTGTTCATGGTGGAGCCGCCATGCCGATGGACTGCCAGGCCACCAGGCGGGAGGGGTGGTCCCAAATGGCGGCGCCTGGCTCTGCCAGGCCTGTAAGCACCTTTTGCAGTGCGGGCAACTGCCAGAGGTGATGAGCTATTGCGTCCCGTGGTACAAATGTGGTCACCATGCCCATAGATAAAAAACAAAAAAAAAAAAACAACCCTCAACTTCCCCTGTTACATCAACGGAGCCGCTCTCGGGCAGCTCCACAGAAAAAATGGAGGTCCCCACCCCCTGTGCTTGCACAAGGAGGGGGGGGGGGCTCTTCTGGTGGCCACGTTTCTTTTTCGGATAAGTTGGTGCAATACACCTCCCTGTGAAGGGGATTGGGTATCGTGACGGGTTTGGAAACATTTGTAATTCATAGCGACTTGCAATGCGCATTGAGTGCTGTGATGAAGCACTGGAATCTTCCCAGCCTCTAGTATGCAGTAGCCGTGACACGATGGCTGCTGCGAGTTGGGAGAATATTGAGATTGTTTTCTCGTGGGTTTCTGGGTTTGTAGACGAAGGCGTCGGCAGAAACTGATGGGAGTGTTTAGGGGGGGAGACTGGACGGGACTCCTCCTTGCTGTGAAGCTTTGGGTACATGCCTATCCCTAAAGAAGCTAGCCTTCCGCCTGCACCTGAACATTCCTTTTCTTTTTTTGTATTACTGTTCTTTTTAAAGTAACGTAGAAGAGGTTTGTAGTTTCGGTGCCCTGCTCCCTTGCAGACGACTGCTAAATGGACCGTTAAAAAGAAAAAAAATAGTTACTCGTTCTGCAGGATATGTCCTTGTTGCATTTATCTAAATTTTGAGGAAAAATAACGCTTTTGTTGCCATAGTTCTCCCGTTTTTCGGAGACGATTTTTGTTAGTGTACATTATTTATCCACGGCGATATACTAGCGGCCGCTACCGAGGGCATGGTCGTCGAAAAAAAATCTTAGCCTGTGCTAGGCTATTTTAAAGACACATCCCCCCCCTCCGGGCCAAAATAAAAACCGTAACCAAAAAAGAAAAGTCCGGATGGAGGCCCACCTCCCCCTATTAGTGTTAAAAAATTTGGTGTTGCTTTTTTCCCGCTATTTAGTCTCCTCGGATTCGATCCATCGACCTCTTCCCGGGGGAGTTAGAGTGTTACCAATTACCGACGAGTTATGATGAACTAGAAGAAAAAGTAGCTAATTTCTCAAGATTCTCGATTGAAGTATTTTTAGGTGGATTCAGTCCTGGCTTTTTGTCGGACACAAGAGTTACAGTGTCGGCAAAAATTTACGACCACTCCATTTAATTGGTCCTAAACCTTTTGCCAATGATTTTTGTCTGCTGAATAACCATGGTGCCAGATACAAGTTTAAAAGTTATCGTACAGTTCCATTGGGGTATGAATTTATGATGAAATTTAGGTTAACTCGTCTGTCTTTAAGATGAGAGTTGTCTTTGTTGAGAAGCATTCTTCAAGGTTTTCAAAGTTCCTATTAATATAATTCGAGTATAATACTTGGCCCTTTTTAAAAAATGGGTAAAATTAAGTCATTAACTGGTGAAATTAAGCAGAAGATTGTATTAATGCAAAAATCTGGTCCGTCAAGAACTTCACATATCAAAAACTGCTGTGAACAGGCATCAAAAAGTATCGGGATGATGGTACCTTTGAGGATCTTCAAAGAAAAGAACGACCGAAGAAAACATCTTTCAGGTACGATTCACGCATAAAAAGATTCTGCATTGAAAATCCAACTGCTTCTTCAGGATATATCAAAAGAGATTTGGGTTTGGAGGTTTCTGGGTGAACCGTAAGTTACAGACTCCAAAAAGACCTTAAATTCAAAACCAAAAGACCTGTTTCAAAGCCTCTAATAAACAAAGCTCAAGCACAGAAACGTCTTGATTTTTGCAAGAGACAAAAACTTGGACCAAAGAAATGTGGTCTCGTGTACTGTGTAGTGATCCACAATGAGGCAGTTCAACGATGTGACAAATTTTGTTAAGAGTGCCAAAAAAAGCGAGCCCATATGATTCAAAGTACACTCGAAAGACAGTGAAGCATTCACTATCACTTATGGGCCTGATGGATTGCCCTTCCTTCAAAAAGGGAAAATGATGAATACTGATATGTATTTATCGATTCTTAAGGAAAAACTCGACGTCTTCATGGGAATTCATAAATGTTCCATCTTTCAACAAGATGGAGCACCATGTCACACTTCGAAACAATCTGTAGGATGGATTAAAAGTCATTTTCAGCTATTAGAATGACCTTGAAACTCTCCAGACCTAAATCCATTTGAAAACTTTCGCTAATTATAAAACAAAAACTTGCCCAGAAGAAATTGCAAGAAACAATCAAGAAAGTTTGGATCCATGAAATTTCGTCTGAAATGTGCAAGAATTTAGTATACAAGATGCCGAAACGAATTGCCGAAGTTATAAAAAACAAGGGATACCCAATTAAATATTGAACGATTGTTATTTTTGCTCAAATAGTGATAATTTTTTTTCTTCCCTGGTCCTAAATTTTTTGCCGACACTAGTATAGATGGCATTAAATCTGAGTGGGGGGGAATGTTACCAGTGGGGTTTCTCTTGGGTCGGTGTTCTTGATTTATATTAATGATCTTGACTGATATAAGTAGCGACCTGAGCAAGTTTGCTGATGACACTATGTCGGGTAGGATTTATAAGGTCAGAGAAATGCCAAATGGAATTTAACATAGGCAAGTGTAGTTTACCTAGTATATATAGGTGTAATCCACTGAATAATTAGAAATGAAATGGGAGAGTTTATGGAAGGTCAAAATGCGAAAAAGACTTGGGGTGTCTTTGTAAGTTCAGATCTCTGGCCATAAAGCAGTGCATAAGTGGTAGGAATAGAGCTGATGTGGTATTGGGGTTTATTGGGAGGAGGGTAAGTAATAGGAGTACTGATGTCATTCTCAAACTACCTGGCATTAGTTAGGCCTCATCTTGACTCTGGTGCAATTTTGGTCACATTATCGGATAGATATTGCTTTGCTCGAGTCTGTGAAGAAGAAGCATGACTAAGATGATTAATGTTTTGTGGAGCTTACCTTATGGTAAGAAAGCCAAGGAGACTAAATTTACATAGGTTAGAAGGGAGAAGATTTCGAGGGGACTTGATTGAGGTCTAAAAGTGGGTAAAAGGTTCTAATGGGGGAAACGGGCAGGGTTCTTATTTCAGTGAACAGGAGATGACGCGGAGTACAGGGGCCGTCTCTGCAGCCCCCTCTGGTTTTTGTGTGTATAAAATGAAAGTTCCAAACAGGCCTGTCTTCACGGGCTTCTTGGGATTAAGTTAATAATTATTTAATTTGTGAATGCTTAATCAAATTATAAAAATGATCTCATTAAAAGGGGCTCAATTAATATACTTTTTATACATTTTTAGTAATCATAAGGCAGACCAAACACCCTTTCATCTACGTATTTCATGTGGCGGTTTCTCACGCCATACACTTTATATTATGAAATGCTTATAATTTTCCCTGCAAAACCTTCGATAAATATATTTTTTATTGTTTAGAGACGAGGTGTTCACAATCCAAGAGGAAACATTTAATGTACACACATCAACAATAGTACCCGTTTATAGACCTTTGCATTAGTAAAGGATGAAAGGTTGCTCGCTTTCTACTACTGATCGAAGTGGTTGGTAACTGTCTCGGTGACAAGTTGACAACCAGTTGCAAACGCCCATGGTAGCGGTATGTGCGTGTGACACGAACCGTTGTCAGAAGAGGAGGATTCCCGTGATTTTAATTTCGGTGTGGGGGGCCGGGGATATGTTCTTCCGAGCAGTGTTCGAACTTGTTTCGAGATTAAAAGAATCGCACCTGAACCCATACGTTAAGGTTTGGTTTACTTATAGCAGTTCATGCCATCTTTAGTGTCATGCCTTTTAAATTCTTGGGTTTGGCTTCTCATTGCTTTCACACTTAACTTGCTTTGGCGGATGGTACCAGTTTGTCACTAATCAGTCGGCAATCTAACGCCTCTTTCATGGCACTTTGGGCTTAACAAATATCGAAAGGTCGTATCGAATTGTTTCTATCATTGAGTTCACGGGGTCAGAAATGATGAATTTTCATTCTGCCCTTCATGCACACCACGCATGCAACCACATTTCAATTCACCTTGGTCGACCAACATTCCTCTCCTTTTGGCATCTTCCTCTGCAGGTCAACATTACCTGGGTCATTTATACTGGGCCCCGTATCGGATTTGCTTTCGTTGTGAAGAGGGCAGAGGTCTCCATCAGTTCATAGACCCCGTCGTGTCCTTGGATCTTGTGCCCTGTTCACTTTCTTAACTTCACTTGCGTACAT
>OZ018330.1:156926460-156936460 GCA_963969495.1 Ceratothoa steindachneri
CCGTGCAGGGCCCCCTACTCTTCATCATCTATGTAAACGACATAGATGATGGCATAACTGCGAGGATTTCCAAATTTGCCGACGATACCAAACTAGGTATGAACGTGGCAGACGCGGAAAACGTCGAGAGACTCCAAGCCGACTTGAGGAAACTCGGGGAGTGGTCAGACAAATGGCAAATGCCGTTCAATGTCGAAAAGTGCAAGGTGATGCACATCGGCCACAGAAATCCCCAAGCCGTCTACAGCCTCAAAAAACTCGGCGCTCGAGAGCACAGACATGGAAAAAGACTTGGGAGTCGTGATCACCAGCGACCTCAAGTTTTCCAAGCAGTGCATCGAGGCGGAGAAGAAAGCCAGAGAATCTTGGGGTATATCAAGCGACAGTTTGGGTATCGGAACAGGGAAATCGTTCTCACTCTCTTTAATTCCCTGGTCGACCTCACCTGGAGTACGCAGTCCAGTTTTGGAGTCCATCCCTTCGGAAGGACATCGCCCGACCTGGGAGCGAGTACAAGCCAGGGCGACCAAACTGATTCCCCTCGATCAGGCACAAAAGTTACGAAGCCGCCTAGAAGAACTAACCTCTTCTCACTGGAACCCGAAGACGGCGCGGTCAATTAATCGAGGTCTTCAAAATCCTCCGAGGTATTGACCACGTAGGCAACGGGGACATGTTCCAACTAAGCGAGGGCGTACGAGAAACCACGGCTACAAAATTGAGCTGCCGCGTTATCACCGGGACAGTGCGGGAACTTCTTCAGTTACAGTATCTGCAACGAGTGGAACCGCGCTTCCCGCCAGAAGTCCGTGAACAGCGACTCTGTGGAGCAGTTCAAAAGGCGCCTGGATAAAGTCCTGGTTCGCTGACAGGCTCACGAGTCCGTGACTCGTAACAAGTACCCTCTCGTATTGACCGTAATGTCTTCTGGTACTTCTTTTTCCTTGTGACTCCTTGTGCTCTCTCTCTCTCTCTCTCTCTCTCTCTCTCTCTCTCTCTCTCTCTCTCCTCTCTCTCTCTCTCTCTCTCTCTCTCTCTCTCTCTCTCTCTCTCTCTCTCTCTCTCTCTCTCTCTCTCTCTCTCTCTCTCTCTCTCTCTCTCTCTCTCTCTCTCTCTCTCTCTCTCTCTCTCTCTCTCTCTCTCTCTCTCTCTCTCTCTCTCTCTCTCTCTCTCTCTCTCTCTCTCTCTCTCTCTCTCTCTCTCTCTCTCTCTCTCTTCTCTCTCTCTCTCTCTCTCTCTCTCTCTCTCTCTCTCTCTCTCTCTCTCTCTCTCTCTCTCTCTCTCTCTCTCTCTCTCTCTCTCTCTCTCTCTCTCTCTCTCTCTCTCTCTCTCTCTCTCTCTCTCTCTCTCTCTCTCTCTCTCTCTCTCTCTCTCTCTCTCTCTCTCTCTCTCTCTCTCTCTCTCTCTCTCTCTCTCTCTCTCTCTCTCTCTCTCTCTCTCTCTCTCTCTCTCTCTCTCTCTGACGCCCCCTTGTCAGCGGGAAGAGAGCTTGTGCGTACCCTTGACTTTTCGAGCTATGTCGGCGGGGGTACCTATCTTCTGGCACCCTGGCAGGGTTTCCCTTGTCGATTTGGTCGGAAATTAGGTTCCAGACTAAGTGCGTCTTTTCTTTTTTTATCCTACTCTATCCTTCATCTTTCTTTAAAAATTAATCCTATTTCTTCTACTTATACAAAAAAGAAAAAAAACAACCCCTATACCTATCATGTCACTCTTACCCTTTTTTCATCTATCTACATATAAGGACCTGGCAGCTACCTCACGCGTCAGAAGAGAGGCTTTGGAACCTCTATAACAACGCCAATCGACGCTCACTGGTTGCGAGAGACTAGGACTTGAGGGGTCTTAGGCGTTGGGGCACGATGAATGGGATGAGGGTAGTGCCCCGGTAACCCCTTTCCTGGCGCATAATTATTGACCATTCCCAGTGACCGTCGACGGGTGCCTCTGGTAGCAT
Organism: Ceratothoa steindachneri; assembly: GCA_963969495.1. Taxonomy (NCBI): domain Eukaryota; kingdom Metazoa; phylum Arthropoda; class Malacostraca; order Isopoda; family Cymothoidae; genus Ceratothoa; species Ceratothoa steindachneri. The sequence goes on from OZ018330.1 coordinate 156,928,418, forward strand.
TGGTCCGTGGTGACGGCCCTTTGTTCCCATGTTGGTTGCCAGGCCAATAAAAAGCCTTGGGTCGAGTCTCTGGTGTGGCGGGATATCCACTGAACCTGCTCCGAGATCTTGGCCGTCGTGAAGGGAACTAGTAGGAGTTTTAGTACGGGGTGTGCTCCGTTGTTCACCTGGTGAGAAATCGATGGCCCCTTCGGGGACCGTCAGTGCTGCTGGTTGGGAGCCACGGCACGCCGAGGTTTGACGACTCGGTCGGACGAACAGCAGCACAAGGAGCGTGCCTTCTGAAAGATCCGAAACCTCTCTGATCGATAGGCGGGAGCGACTCACGCGGGGCGAACTCACCACCCCCCTTTCTTTTTCATTGAGTGGTCACAAAGTATTCAGAGTTATAAAGTGTTCAGCATGACTGGAAAGAAAGGACCTGGTGCGTTAAAGTATACCTGCTCCACATGCCAAAAGGACAAGTGGTGCGTAGATTTTCCGGAGGGTGTTTCTCAAAATGCCACCCTGGAAGTATCTGCACGGACTGCGTCCTTAGGGCAGAACTTCAGGAGCTTAAGGAACTTTTTAAATCTTCTGAGGAAAAAACACGACGGCTGGAAGAAAAGGTGAAAATCCTCGAGTCTGAGCATGTGACTCAAATCCGTCATCTCGAAGCCATCATTTCAGAGATTAAAGCCACCAATGGACAGCAACGGCAACAAGAAACTCCCAACGACGGCGGATGGCTCCTCTGTTGGGCCCTCATGGACCGCGTCGATAGAGATAGGCCAACCATCCGACGTCCCAGAGCCAGCAGCTGCTGGGGTTACTCAGGGCGTCAAAAAGAAGAAAATGAAGAGTAAGAAAGGAAAAACAGAAGATAAAGTAGAAACGGAAGATAAAACGAAGAAGAAAAAGAAGAAAAAACCAAAAAAGTGGGGAAGAAAGAGGAATCGAAAGAGCCCATACTGAAAGGGAAGCCTCTGTCCCTGAACCCAAATGCGCGAGGGTCATCGTGATCGGTGACTCCCAAGCGCGGGATCTACAACCTTGCTAGCGGCCCGCCTTCGCACCAGTGTGAAGTTAAGCTGCCTTCCAGGGAAAGGGGACGGAGAAATAAGGGTGGAGGCTGAGAAATCTCACATCTCTGAGAACTCAGTAGTTGCCCTCATGGCAAGTGGCAACGATCTCTACCTACGAGGAGGAAATGTAGGTGCCAGCGGGAAGATCCTGACCACGGTTATGGAGGAGTTGACGACTGTGGGCTAAAAACACGCAGACGTGTCGTGGTCGGGATACTCCCAAGACGAGGTCCATCCCGCAATGCTCACGCGAGGAACGTCTCCATAAACCAACGCCTGGGAGGATCTATGTACGGCGGAAGGAGTCTTTTTTGTAGACCCCTACCGCACCTTTTACGGGAGAAATGACCTGTACAAAAGGGACGGAGTGCATCTTTCCTTTAAAGGAAAGCTGCACTCGCAAAACATGATCCAGGATGTTATGGAGCGGACCCAAAGAAGTGTCAGACCCCGAGTAAAGGAGGACGTACGCCAGTACACCCGTGTTACTCCAGGAACGACCTTTTCTGAAGTCACAAAGAGTGGAGTGATCCCGCCACAGAGAAAGAAAGCGGGAAACGGAAGAGCGTAGGGAGTCCTACAGTCGGGGACTCCCTAAAAGTTCTTCTGTTTTAATGCGAGGTCTATCAGGAAACAAGTTTCTAGAACTTCGTGGCCTCGTAGCAACAGAAGAACCGGAGATGGTGGCCATAACGGAGTCGTGGATAAAAACCTCAAGGCCGAGATTTTGAAGGTGAATTCACGATTCCCGGTTACCAGCTCTTCCAGAAAGATAGGCCAGACAGAGAGGGTGGCGGTGTGATGTTGTATGTCAAGGATACTCTCAACTCGACGGATTGCAACATCGTATCCGACCATGAACTACTAGGTGTTGACCTAGAGATAGGTCCTGCCAAATACAGGACCCTGGTGCTTTATAGACCTCCTGCCCAACTCGTTGAAAAGGACAGAGATCTGTACCAGCTACTAGGAGAACTTGTTAAAGACAGAGTGTGTATCGTCATGGGTGATTTCAACACACAAGTTGACTGGGAAACCAGAGAACCCTGTGGCGAGAACGCACTACTCCTGGAGTTCACGAACAACGAGTTCCTCACTCAATGGGTGAGAGAGCCAACGAGAGGAGACAATATCCTCGACTTGGTTTTCACCTCTGAGGATGACATCGTTGAGGACCTCTCTGTTGGCGAAGAGCTCGGTGGCAGTGACCACCGATTAATTAGATTTGTAGTCAAAGTCCCCAAGGCAGAGCCTGCAACTAGTAAATCCAAGGAAAACTGGATTTGAGAAGAGCAGACTTTGCAGGTCTACGCGCGGACTGACTGACGCGAGGCTAGAGGAGTGCGATGCTGTTGAAGACTCTTGGAACAGTTTCAAAACCACATTCATGTGTCTTCAATCGCGTTTTGTCCCTCTGAAATGCCCCGTCGGTCTTCTGTTCAACCAAAGTGTTTAATCGAGAAATCGGGCAACTGCTTAGGGAGAAGAGAAATGTGTACCGGCAATCGAAGATCTCGGGTGACTTTGACGAATACCGGAGGCTAGCCAGGAGAGTGAAGTCCAGCATAAGGGCGGCTAAGCGATCTGAGGAACTCCGAGTGGCGAGACTCTGTAAAGAGAATCCCAAGGAGTTTTTTGGATATGTGAACAGCCGTAAACCAATCCGTGTCGAACGATTGGCCCTTTGAGGAATGAGGAGGGGACATTAAAGCATTCAGATGCAGAAAAATGCCAACCTCCTCAACGACTACTTCTCTTCAGTGTTTACTGAAGAGTGTGGTCCCATTCCCCAGCCGACGGATTCCTACTCGGGGGAAAAGCTGGAGGCAATGGACTTCACCGAAGGAGAAATAAAGAAAAAGATCGCTGACCTAAAGACGAATAAGTCCCCTGGACCGGACGGGTTTCTACCTAAAGTGTTGAAGGAAGTGTGCGATGAAGTATCACGACATCTGTGCGCTATCCTTAACATGTCAATCCGGACCGGATGCGTTCCTAGAGACTGGCGTGAGGCGGAGGTGACTCCTATCTTCAAGAAAGGAGACCGTAACCAACCGTCGAACTACCGACCTATCAGTCTGACTTCGATAGTCGGTAAACTCATGGAAAGCATCATGGTGGACAAAGTGACGTCGTATTTAGAGTCAAACCTGCTACTGAGGAGTTCCCAGCACGGCTTCCGAAGGCAACGGTCATGCCTGACGAACCTTGTAGAATTCTTCCACTTCGTTTTCAGTGAGCACGATCGGGACAAGGCGGTGGATGTGGTGTACCTAGACTTTCAGAAAGCCTTTGATAAGGTACCACACCGCCGCCTTCTCCGGAAAGTGCGAGCGCTTGGCATAGACGGAAAGGTAGCCGGCTGGATCGAGAACTGCTAAGTGGCAGACGGCAACGGGTGGTGGTGAATGGACAGTCTTCTGAGTGGGTGCCCGTTACTAGCGGGGTGCCTCAAGGTTCTGTCCTGGGACCACTACTATTCATCATCTACGTCAACGACATGGACGGTGACATGGTTGCCAAGATTTCCAAATTTGCCGACGATACCAAGCTTGGTATGAACGTTGCAAAGGATGGAAATACTGCCCGCCTGCAGGAAGATCTTGGGAAGATTGGGGAGTGGTCGGACACGTGGCAAATGCCTTTTAACGTGGGCAAATGCAAAGTGATGCATATCGGCCACAGAACCCCCAATCTCAGTATATCCTTAGGGGCACTGCTATGGAATCCACCGACACTGAGAAGGACTTGGGTGTAACAATCACTAGTGACCTCAAGTTCTCGAAACAGTGCATTGAGGCGGAGAAAAAGGCCCAAAGGATGCTAGGCTATATTAAGCGCCAGTTTGGTTATCGGAACCAGGAGATTGTACTGTGCCTGTACAACTCACTTGTCCGACCGCACCTGGAGTATTGCCGTACAATTTTGGAGTCCTTCATTGCGAAAGGACATCGCGAGATTGGAACGCGTACAAGCCAGGGCAACCAAGCTGATTCCCTCTATCCGACATAAAAGTTATGAGGATAGACTAAGGGAGTTAGATATGTTCTCGCTGGAAACCCGTAGACTGCGTGGTCAGCTCATCGAAGTCTTCATAATACTTCGAGGGTTCGACAATGTTGACTACCGGGATATTTTCACACTGAGTGAGAACAGAACGCGCAATCACGGCTTCAAACTTGAACTGAAGCGTTACAACCGCAATCTGTGTGGAAACTTTTTCACCTACAGTATCTGCGGTAAGTGGGGCGCACTTCCAGTGGAAGTTGTCAACAGTGAATCTGTTGACCAGTTCAAGTCAAGACTAGACAAAGTCTTGAAAAGTGGCCGTTTAGGGACGCAAAACAATTGAGCAGCCATGTGCCCGCTCAATTGCTAGTCCAAAGGTACCCTCTTTGATGGACCGTAAGGTCTCCTAGGGTACTTACTTTCCTTGGTACTCCTTGTTACTCTCTCTCTCTCTCTCTCTCTCTCTCTCTCTCTCTCTCTCTCACTCTCTCTCTCTCTCTCTCATAAAGAAAGTAGAGGGGAGAGGTGACGCCCCCTTGTCGCGGAAGAGAGCTTGTGTGTACCTTTGACTTTTCGAGCTATGTCGGCGGGGGTACCTATTCTGGGTACCCCCTGGTAGGGCTTCCCTTGTCGATTTGGTCGAAAACGAGATTCCAGACTAAGTGCGTCACTCCTTCCTTTTTCTACTCTATCATTTTCCCTTTTACTTTCATCCTATCTCTCCCACTTATACAAAAAAGAAAAAAAAACAAAAAAAAAAGCCCACTCCTATCATGTCACTCTTTCCCTTTTTTCCCTCTATCTACATATAAGGACCTGGCAGCTACCTCACGCGTCAGAAGAGAGGCTTTGGAACCTCTATAAACAACGCCAATCGACGCTCACTGGTTGCGAGAGACTAGGACTAGAGGTGTCCTAGGCGTTGGGGCACGATGAATGGGATGAGGGTAGTGCCCCGTTAACCCCTTCCCTGGCGCGTAATTATTGACCGTTCCCAGTGCCCGTTGACGGGTGCCTCTGGTAGCATCGGTCCGAGGTGACGGCCCTTTGTTCCCAGGTTGGTTGCCAGGCCAATAAAAAGCCTTGGGTCGAGTTCCTTGGTGGGGCGGGATATCCATTGAACGCTGCTCCGAGATCCTGGCCGTTGTGAAGGGAACTAGTAGGAGTTTAGTAAGGGGCGTGCTTCGTTGTTGTTCACCTGGTGACAAATCGATGGCCCCTTCGGGGAACTGTCTGTGCTGCTTGGTTGGGAGCCACGGCACGCCGAGGCTTGACGACTCGGTCGGACGAAACAGCAGCACATGGAGCCTGCCTTCTGGAAGACTCCGAAACGACTCCGATCAATAGGCGGGAGCGACTCACGCGGGGAGAACTCACCAACCCCCTTTTTTATCATTGATTGGTCGCAAAGTATTTAAAGAGAGAAAGTGTTCAGAATGACCGGCAAGAAAGGACCAGGAGCTCTAAAATACACGTGCGCAATATGCCACATAGATAAGTGGTGCGTGGACTTTCCGGAGGGGTGTTTTTCGAAATGCCACCCGGCCAGTTCCTGCACCGACTGTATTTTAAACGGCCAAATCAAGGAGCTAAAGGAAACGTGCAGGGTTTCCGAGGAAAGATCTAGGAAGTTGGAGGAGAAAATAAGCAGACTCGAATTAGAACACGCCGGACTGATTCGCCAGCTAGAGGTGAGAATAGCAGAGCTAACGCCAAGCCCTGTACCAAACACTGCTTCTGCAGTACTACCCCCAGAGCTAGGTCCGCATGCTACGGATAAACCCCCAAAGAAAAAGAAAAGGAAGCGAAAGAAACAGGAAGAAGAGAAAGTTGAAACAGAAGATAAAGTAGAAGCTGAAAAAGAGAAAGTTGAAGCAGAGGAAGAAAAGATAAAAACAAAGGAAGATAGCGCGGAAAAGATGAATAAGAAAAAGAAGAAGAAAAATAAGATGGAGAAGAAAGCGGGAACCGAGAGTTCGCTTCCGCAAGGAAAGCATCAAACCTCTGCTGCACGGAAATGTCCGAGGGTTACCCTTGTGGGCGATTCCCAAGCACAAGGTTTGCGGCCCCTGCTAGCGGCCCGCCTTCGCACTAGTGTGGAGGTATGCTGCCAGCCAGGACGGGGAAACCACCACATCAGGGTAGAGGCTGAGAAATCTCAGATCTCCGAGAATTCAGTCGTTGCCCTGATGGTGAGTGGGAATGACCTCTACCTCCGAGGAGGCAAAGTAGGCCCCAACGAGAAAATTCTCAACACGGTCATGGGAGCCGTGGATGACTGTGGATTGAGAACTCGCAAACGGGTCGTTGTAGGGATGCTCCCAAGAAGAGGTCCTAGCCGGACAGCTCACTCTAGGAACGTGACCCTGAACCAGCGCCTGTCCGACCTCTGTACGGCGGAAGGGGTCTTCTTTCTGGACCCTTACCGCACCTTTTACGGTCGAAACGACCTTTACCAAAGGGACGGAGTGCACCTTTCATTCAAGGGAAAGGCTGTACTCTGTAACCTAATCCAGGATGTCGTAGAGCGGACGCAGAGGAGCGTCCGACCCAGAGTGAAGGCGGACATAAGAGAGTATGCCCGTGTCACTCCTGGAACGACGTTCTTAGATGTGGCAAAGAGGGGTACTACCACACAAAAGAAGCCGGGAAACGGAAGAGGGTAGGGAGTCCTACACTGGGGGACTCCCTAAAAGTTCTTCTGTTCAACGCGAGGTCAATCGGGAATAAGTTTCTTGAGCTCCGTGGCCTCGTAGCAACAGAGGAACCTGAGATGGTGGCCATAACGGAGACGTGGATTAAAACCTCAAGCCGAGATTTTGAAGGCGAATTCACGATTCCCGGTTACCAGCTCTTCCAGAAAGATAGGCCAGACAGAGAGGGTGGCGGTGTGATGTTGTATGTCAAGGATACTCTCAACTCGACGGATTGCAACATCGTATCCGACCATGAACTACTAGGTGTTGACCTAGAGATAGGTGCTGCCAAATACAGGACCCTGGTGCTTTATAGACCTCCTGCCCAACTCGTTGAAAAGGACAGAGATCTGTACCAGCTACTAGGAGAAACTTGTCGAAGACAGAGTGTGTATCGTCATGGGTGATTTCAATACACAAGTTGACTGGGAAACCAGAGAACCCTGTGGCGAGAACCGCACCACTCCTGGAGTTCACGAACAACGAGTTTCCTCACTCAATGGGTGAGAGAGCCAACGAGAGGAGACAATATCCCTCGACTTGGTTTCACCTCTGAGGATGACATCGTTGAGGACCTCTCTGTTGGCGAAGAGCTCGGTGGCAGTGACCACCGACTAATTAGATTCGTAGTCAAAGTCCCCAAGGCAGAGTCTGCAACTAGTAAATCAAGGAAACTGGATTTGAGAAGAGCAGACTTTGCAGGTCTACGCGCGGAACTGACTGACGCGAGGCTAGAAGAGTGCGAGGCTGTTGAAGACTCTTGGAACAGTTTCAAAACCACATTCATGAGTCTTCAATCGCGTTTCATCCCTCTGAAATGCCCCCGTCGGTCGTCTGTTCAACCAAAGTGGTTTAATCGAGAAATCGGCCAACTGCTTAGGGAGAAGAGAAATGTGTACCGGCAATCGAAGATCTCGGGTGACTTTGACGAATACCGGAGGCTAGCCAGGAGAGTGAAGTCCAGCATAAGGGCGGCTAAGCGGTCTGAGGAACTCCGAGTGGCGAGACTCTGTAAAGAGAATCCCAAGGAGTTTTTTGATATGTGAACAGCCGTAAACCAATCCGTCGAACGATTGGCCCTTTGAGGAATGAGGAGGGGACATTAAAGCATTCAGATGCAGAAAATGCTAACCTCCTTAACGACTACTTCTCTTCGGTGTTTACTGAAGAGTGTGGTCCCATTCCCCAGCCGACGGATTCCTACTCGGGGGAAAAGCTGGAGGCAATGGACTTCACTGAAGGAGAAATAAAGAAAAGGATCGCTGACCTAAAGA